>JAFMSR010002294.1:0-24941 GCA_022818135.1 Saxidomus purpurata
AATTTGCAGGGAACCAATTTAAATTGTTATACTGAAAATGTAAGAGGACAGATAAGGTTCTACACTACTGTTACATGAATGGGTTATTCTATGAAAGTATGTAGCTGAACCCAGTACAAGCAAACAGAATGGTTAATTTGAATTCTATAGTTCTTCATATGCAGACATTCAAAAGAATATAATTATCCAAACAACTGAGCAGTGAGAAATCTTGCCAAGGTCCATATCTTATCTTCTCACAGTTTTGACAGATTATGTCTTTCAAATTTATTTACAGCTGTATTCATTGATTTCTGAACAAAAGCATTACAATATCTTACAAGAAACACGTTATGCTTCAGGCAGTCTTCATAACTGATCTAAATGAACCTGTTAAATCTATTATCCTGCCAAAATTCTAAAATGGACTTGTCCATCTTTCAGTTTGGACCATGCCATTTGTTTTTCAAAGGCGTGCCTCACTGAAGATTTACTGACTGGATGACAAACAGTGCAGATCATGATCAGACTGCAAGGAAATACAAGCTGATCATGATCTGCACTGATCATGAAGATACAGTAAACTCCGCTTATAATGACTCCGGATATAGCAAAAATCCGGATATAAGGAACAAATTTTGTCTGCCTGATTTATTTTCTTTCTTTCTTTCTTTTATATTAAAATATTATACGGATATTACAAACTCCGGATATAAGGAACACATTTTAATGGTCCCAAAGAGTTCGTTATGAACGGAGTTTACTGTAGTATCATAGCCACCGTGAAGCTAAAATAAGGTGTGATTTGTTGTACATGTAGATTTGTGATAATTATGTAATCAATAACCAATGAATGGGCCTTTGATGATTTTGCTTGATTTTGCTTGAGTTGAAAAGCCAAGGTCTTTTATTTGACTTTTAAGAAAGTCGACGAAGGTTCTAGACCTAACATGTTTAATGAACTACAGTCAAACCTGTCTTTTAGTGACCACACGCAGGAAGCGGAAAGTCTGGTCTGTTAAGACAGGTGGTCTCTTAACTCAGGATAAATTGCTATCATCTTAAATTACCTGGGAGGAATTTAAAGTGGTTGCATATGTCAGGTTGTTGCATTGCTCAGGTGGTCACAAGGGCAAGGTTGACTGTATTATGTAAATGATGATATTTGCACTTAAACAAACTTCCTGACATCTTTACATAACAATCTTTATTCTCCTGCGGGTTATTTAGCATGCAAATCATATCATTAAAACATATTTTTAGTTCCTGTCCATGTGTCTACAATTAACATTTAATTGTTAATGTTTATGTATTGAATAACCTACCATTCTGTTCCTAGACAAAACACGAGCTTTAAATAGGTATCTAGATAAAAGTATTGGTTTGGCAAAAGACGGAAAGTTCTCGCTGTAATGTATTTCTGCTTTTAAGTATCGTGGAATTCATAAATTATTGATTAAATGAATCACTCTTGGTTTGGTTATCAAAAATGGTTTTAAATTTGATAGATGAAGTTATTCATAGTTTACTGTGGAGAAGCTGTCTTGTTTCCTACTGTCAAACTGTCACTGCAGAACATAGAAAAGAATATCCACTGGTCAGATCTTGTTGCCACCGTTATCACATGAGCTAGGCAGGGAATTGAACCTAGGTTGGATCAGTGAGAGGCGAGTGTGCTAGCCACTGCATTTATCTGGCGGATGATACATTAGGCAATACGTAGGGCAACGATAATCAAACCTATCGGTTTCTGGTATTAAATCTCACCAGTAAATTCTCTATAATTTGTTTTTATCTTCAGTGATTGGACTCAGTAATAAAGTATGTCTTATTATATTACAGATATAGAGCCACCTTTTTTCTCCTCGGAACCTTCCAAGACGTTTATTGATGACAACTCCTTTGCTTATGACTGCGAGGTAGATGGTTTGCCGACACCTGTGATATACTGGTTTAAAGATTTTGAGAAGATGGAATCTGAAAATTTGACACACGGCTATGAAGTTGTTGATGGAGGTCAGAGGTGTGTATAGTGTATTTTACATTTCTTTCAACTTAAATGTGGTATATTTTGGTTTTCCAGAAGATTTTTAGCTCACCTGAGCATGAAGTGCTATTTTGATCGTCAGTCATCCCTTGTCTGTCTGCCTGTCTGTTCACACTTGCCTTGTGAATAATCTAGAAGTCTTCATGAAAAGTGGTCAGAATATTTGTTCATTGATTTCTAGGTCAAGTTCATATCTAGGTCACCTGGGGTACAAAATTAGGTCACATGGTCAAATCAAAGAAAAACCTTGTTAACACTCAAGATGACAAGTTTAATATCCATCCTTCATGAAAATCAGTCCGAATGTTTGTCCCGGTGAGTGGTAGGTCAGATTTGAAACTGGGTTGCTTGGAGTAAAAAACAAAGTCACTTGAACAAATCAAATTAAAACCTTGTTAACACTCTAGAGGCCACACTTAATACCCTATTGTCATGAAATTTTATCATATATAGTGTTTGTCTTGATGATTTCAAAGTCAAGATCGAATGTTGGTCACCTGGGACCAAAAACTAGGCATCAGGCCATCAGGTCAAATGAAAGATAAAACTTGTTAAAACACTAGTAGTCATATTTTATAACCAGGTACAATGTAAATGGGTCAGAATGTTTGTCTTGTCTAGGTCAATCAGAATGTTTGAATTTATGATACATGGTTTAAGGTTGAATTTCACTCACATTTGGTCATGACTAGGTCATTTACTCAGGTGAACGATACAGGGCCATTTTTGCCCTCCTGTTTTAAATTTTCATCAGTACTCACTTCTGTGCCCCAGTGGTTATGGTTTCTGACTTAAATCACTTACCTTACAGTGATTGAAGGTCATGGGTTTGAGCCGTACTTCAGACCTGACTCTGTATGTGAGAATGGTGGCATTTCTTGCTGAGGATGGATGTCTGGTACTAGTGCTTCCCAGGAGTGATGTTTATGTAAACTATCTGCCGACAAATAGCTGAACTACATTGAAATGGGCCTGAAGCACCGAGAAAAAAAAGATTTTCATTAACATTTTTGTAGTTAACGTGTTCATGCTATTTATGTGCAGGTGGAAAGCTTCTTTGCACTAACCCGAAGGAAGATGAAGAAGAAATTATTATTAATTCAGAATAAAGGATGTAATAAGATGGAATAATGAATAGATTCAATACTACAATGATTAAATCTATTGTATCATATTCTTTGAAGTAGAGAAAACATGAGACTGTTTGGAAACATGAACTTAACTGACAGTATAATTTGATGAAAAGGATCGGTCCATCTTTCAGTTGAACGTATCATTAGTTGTTGAAGGGGTGTTTACTGAATATTTACAGACGGGAAGTGAGCAGTGCAGATCATGATCAGACTGTAAATATGGGCACGCTGATCATGATCTGCACTGGACTCAAAGCAGAATCTTTTGCCAGTAGCATGGTGAGGGTGAAAACTGACGTTCACATACCAGTGCCTTTTTGTATTTTCAGGTTGAAGATAAATGCTACCGATGCAAGTTTCAGTGGAGTGTACAGGTGCATGGCAGAAAACAGAGGCGGCTTCATAGCCAGAAACTTCACATTCAGATATGGTCAGTTTTTGAGTCGAGTCTACTTAATATCTAGAATTTACTAGTTGTTTTGACAGTTTGGACTGTACAATTCAATTTTTCTAGAGCTACTCACGGAAAGATTTACTGACTGAATTGGAAATACATTAAAGTTACAGTAAAAAGTGGTCTTATTAATGAATCGGTCTGAGTAGAGAGACCTTTGAGCATTTGGTTCTGAAATGTCTGGTCTTAATATCGAGGGCTGCCTTTATATCCGGTGTTCGTAATGGTGGAACTTTGCTGTAGCGCAGTTCACAATCTGACTGCATGTGTCAAACAAGCACCAAAGTGTGTCAATATCTGATCAGTATCTATGAGGGCTTAATGGAAATACATTGTATATCATCGACTCTTTGACTCGTAGACCATGGTTATGTTAAATGAAATGATGCATGATAAAATTTTCAAATTTGAACGGCAGAAACTTTTTATAGGTCGTCTTAGTACACATGTACTAGATACATTGCTCAAGAGTTTCTCCATTTGTAAGAATGATAGTATCTTCTGTCTTGAAACTATTACAGCGAGGGCAACTGAGCCTCCACCCGCCTTGGCATCCTGGGAGACAAATGTGATTATCGTGTGTTGTATCGTCGTTGCCGCACTCATCGTAGCTGTTGTGATTCTGTGCTGGGTATACAGAAGAAAATCATTGGAACTTGTAAGCGGAGCTCTTCTACAACTTTAAATTCTTTAGCTTAGTACAGTTTCCAGAAACAAAGGACTTCAGCAGGAATTATTTTGGTACAAGCTAGTTGTGCGCCCACTTACTCTTAATCAATGTCAGTATGTTTTCGTTTTGTCGAATTTGGCTTCATTGATCTGTGTTGGCTGATCATGATTCGACTGGTGTGAACGACAGAATCACTAACTGGCAGGATAAGCGTTGTGAGGTGCAGTGGTAGCGCGTTTGCCTCAGGATCGAAGGGCCCCGGGTTTGATCCCTACCATCGCCATGTCGGTAGTGTCCTTAGGCAAGACACAAATTACTCCACATTGCCTTTCTCTCTTTGAGGTTGATTCCATCTGAAATGAGTCTCGAGAGCGATTAATATAAGTTGTAAGAACTTGTTTCGCAATCAAGGATAAATAAATTAGTATAAACTTACTAAGTGTTGTGAAATATTAGATGTTAAATATTTCAATGTGAAAACTCTTGATATTTATGTTAAATATGTTGAAACTCGAATATTTGTTATTATCACTTTTGAATTTGTGAATTTTGGTATGTACATGTGTTCGGTTATCATTTCAGCATAAAGAGTTAGAGCAGTATTTGATACAGCCAAAGGGAGATTACAACCCTGATATGCCTATCGACGAACAAACGTCTTGTATTCCTTACGATGCAAAATGGGAGTTTCCGAAGGAAAGATTACGATTAGGTACGAAAACTGTAATTGAGTGATCATGAACTATTTTTAGAATATCAAGTAGACTTGAAAGATTGGCCATAATTTCCTAGTCAGAAGGCTGTAGACATGATTTAATTCATGTGCTTAAAAGTCTTTTACTGAAAGTCTGCAAAGAAACATCGAAAATTGTGATACAGTTTATAATACTTTACTTAATACAAGCCTTGTCCCAGTGTGGAGTGGAGTAAACACTTAGATATCCCATTACTTTTTATGGCCAAACAGTATAAGGCATTCTTACTTTGCACTGCTGGGCGATGTTGTTGTATGGTACCGGTTTGAGTCCCTGGCTTCCGCCTTGTAATACATTGACATGATAATTTCATTTTCAGGGATGATATTAGGGCAGGGAGCATTTGGTCGTGTTGTGAAAGCAGAGGCAATTGGGATCGTCGATTACGTTGATGTATTAAGCGTGGCTGTGAAAATGGTGAAAGGTATGGTAAAATATTCATACACTCTCAGCTGGAGCCTAAATCTGATTCTGTTAGCTACTAAAACGAAAAAATTTACATTGTACATTACATTGTACAGAATCAACAGAATTTTTTTCTACTTGTCCAGTATTGAATTTTTTCCAATTAAGTAGAACATGTTAAAGTAAATTATTTAAACTATGAAGATCATCATTGATACAGATTTTGAGACAGACTATTGTATGTTAAAAAGGGGAGCGGTGGTGTAGAGGTTAAGGTGTCAGCTGATCATCCCGGAGGTTGCAGGTTCGAGCCCCACTGGGGTCACGACCGTACTTCCTCATAAGACACCAGTACTGGTTTTTCCAGGAAGCGGTCTCGAGAGTGACTCGATAAGCTTCAAGCTTTCTTCACAATAGAGCTAAGATAAATTAGTATAAAAGGTATTGTATGTTATGTATATTACAGATTGTACAGACAGGGATCAAATGATGACGCTGTTGTCGGAACTGAAGATCCTCATACATGTTGGCCAACATTTAAATATATTGAATTTACTCGGAGCTGTTACCAAAAACATAGCAAGAGGTAATCTTTCTCTCATTTTGATAAATCCTTACTTGGCTGAATTTTTAACATAGATTTGACCATCTCTCATTGTAGACAGTCTTTGCTACTGTTCATCTTTAATTGTTTATCTTCCGCAACAAACGAGAACTTGTTACATATGCTATATATCTATTTTCCTTACTTGTATTGTTAAATACATGTATTTGATCAAATACTCTTAATCAGCTGTTCATATTAAATGTTCAAAGATTTTAATGGATTGTGAAATGGAATTTTTAAAAAGAATTATTGGTTTTTTTTTTCAGGAGAGCTTTATGTAATAGTTGAGTATTGTCATTTTGGTAATTTACGAAACTACATTCTGAAACACAAGGAGGAATTTCAAGATACGATGAATGACGATTACCTTGACCCTGTGACCCAGAAAATGAAAGAAGCAGGGGATCATGGTACACCAGTGGCGGCAGACGGGGATCTCAAAAAGGAGTCAACGTCAAAACCATACTATATGAATAAGGCAGCCCCTGATAATACAGCGGCCTTGTTAGGGCCACCTCTAACAAAGAAAAATATGATATCGTGGTCATTTCAAGTTGCAAGAGGAATGGAATATTTAGCATCGAAAAAGGTATGTCAAATTTTTGAATCAGTATATTATGATTTATGATTACATTTGAACGTGTCTGTTCAGCAATGATGTTTTTGTTACAGTTTATTTGTAAGACCGACTGTAGTAACCTCTTTTGAATACAGGACTGTAAAATTCAGACTCAGTTTTCTTATTTCAATGTTTTAATAGTACACCATGTTTTTGTTGAACCACAGACACTATCTATGATAAATATATTGATACTGTGCCTAGATGAAAACTTTTCTGAAGCTACTGTGCCTTTAAATAAAACATGACTTAATTTTGCAGACATGACCATTGGGATGTTTTCCTGTTTTTCAGTATATACATAGAGATTTGGCGGCTAGAAACATTCTGTTAGCAGAAGACAATGTTGTAAAGATCTGTGACTTCGGTCTGTCAAAAGATTGTTACAAATATGCTAATGAGGAGTACAGAAAGAAAGGAGATGTAAGTGTGGGATAACATTTTGGCATCATTTCTGAGCCTAGCTGTGTTAATTCCAACATCATTTTTATTATACCCCAGACAAAATATAGGAGACCTGTGGTTGGTCAGTCTGTTGCCGGAGCATAGCTTGAAAAATTCTGGTTGGAATTCAATACAACTTCATACAATGGTCAAGCACAATGAGAGGAAGTGCAGTGTACAATAACCATAACTCTATCTTGACTTATTACATAGTTATTACCCTTTGTTACATTCCCTTGTCAGGAGCATTACTTGAAAACTACTGGTTGGAATTCAATAAAACTTCATACAATGGTCAAGCACAATGAGAGGAAGTGCAGTTTACTAGAACCATAACTCTATCTTGACTCATCACAGAGATATTGCCAAGAACCACAGCTCTATTGTAGTGTGTTTTTTTACAAGGTATTGTGTCACAAACAACTTTTTCAGTTGACAAAGCAGTCTTGCGGGGTTATTAACCACATTTAGTATAGGTCTAGTTGATACAGTGTCTAGTTGATACAGTTGCACATTTGTTAGTGGTCAACTTGTATTTTCTGTCTCCACTTGACCTGTGCTTGTTACTGAATGGCGGGTAAATTAGAATTAAGCCCAGGATGGCTAGGCCGCAATATAAGTACATGGGTACTTAAAACTCAAAACCTAGGGAATGTCTGTAAATTTGGTAAAGGTTTTCACACCAAATTTCAGGGTGAGTTATCTGGAGAAATGCTGAATAGTTCTAATAGATCCGAAATCCGGACAAAAATCTGTCAGAATCACAGTATTATAAATAAATGACATTATTATTATTATGTAAGCATTCAATGATCAGCTAGAATGGTTTATCTTTGAAAGAATATCTGAATAATGACATTGAAGTAAACACATTGCATGTACTGTTTTTCAGGGTCCAGTACCAGTGAAGTGGATGGCCATAGAGTCACTCACACATAGGTTATACACCACCAAAAGTGATGTGTAAGTTGATCAACATCAACTAAATTATTTATCATTTCTGTCATTTAAAAGGTTAAGACTGAATGTGAAGTTTAGCTAAGCAGAATTAAGATTGATCTTTAGAACATGTGTGCTGTAGAAGCTTAAATAATAACTGTTTATGTAACCCAATGCAGACCCACGGGATGTTTATATACCATAATACATGTACTTAAAATGACCACCTCCATGGTCGAGTGATTAAGAATCACTGACTTGCTATGCTGTAACCTTTCAATGACTGGGTGTCTTGGGTTGGAGCCCTGCTACCGACCATGTCTCTTTATGGGATGAAGTTTGCAGTTTCTTACAGAAGGTAGGGTGTTAGTACTGGTTCTTTGTAGGAACAATGGTTAGGTAAGCTGCCAGTGTGTGAAAGTAACTGAAATATGGTTCAAATGGCAAGTAAACTAGGGAAATGAAATGAAACAAAAGTATAAGACTTAATTGAACATAAGACAGAGTTTGTGACTTGATGTAGATATTTACATGCCAGGTCCGTATGATGTAGACTATGATCAACTTGGAGAATTCAAAAAAAAAGAGAGAGTGAATGTAGATCTATTGATTTTCTACTGGGAGGTCTGTGATTTGAATCCCAATAGTGGAGTTTATGTTCATTACTTATAGTGGCTCCTTTAAGTGTAAGTCATGGTCAGAACTACACACAGCAGTCTTCAAGCTTAGGCAGTATAAGTTACAAGAAGTTACAAAGTTTTAAGTTAATGTTAAAAGTTTGTTTGAAACTAAAGGCTTGTATATGTGTTGTTTCTTTTTTACAGGTGGTCATATGGTATATTTTTGTGGGAGGTGTTTTCACTGAGTGGAAGTCCGTATCCCGGCATAGACCTAAATGATAAGTTTATAGGACTTCTGAAAGATGGTTACAGAATGGAACAACCAGCACAGGCTTCTGAAGACATGTATGTATATCCCTAGTTTTCTTTTCTCAGTGTCTTGGAAAAAACTTGCAGGCCTTGGTTGGTAAAACGTATAGTGGGGACTGAAGGTTGATAGTGATGGATGATAAATTAGTGTCACAAATCAGTGTCACATGGACTTGGCTATTGCTAGAATGAGCTTTTATCGTGACAGTTTCCTGCGGCAGAATCCACAGAAAACTGCGTCTCGTAACATATTAAAATTTTTAGATTTATCAACATAACTTGACTGAAATGTTGTTGACAGTGTGCATTTTGTACCTTATGTGACGTATTGACCAGCCTCCATGGTATAATAGTTGAGGTCTTTGACTGAAATCGGAGTCACTGGTTCGAGCTTTTCAACTGTTCTGACTGTTTTAAGGAGAAAGTTGGCTGCTTGTTACAAAGGATAGGAGTTGGTTATTTGTCAGGAAACTGGCTCCTGCAAGTTTAGGGAAAATAATTTGTATGCCTAGTTGGTTTGAAATAAAAAAATTGCAAAATGGACCAGACACAGTTTCTCAATATCGGATACCCACACCTTTACTACATTTGATGACTGGAGAGCAACAGAACAAGTCAGTTGAGGGTATCCAATGGTACAGTGTCTGACTTGATTAGTAAAATGGCATGTCTGCAGAGATTCTGTACATTTCAGATACAAGGTGATGTTGGCGTGTTGGGAAGTAGATCCCGATGACAGACCTACATTTACACAGCTAGTCAATGTCATGGGAGATTTTCTGGAGGACAATGTCAAACAGGTATGTATTTGTACATATGTAGGACAATTAGCATTAAAAGTAATACATGTAATTGGAAGCAATATTGTTTTATGTTAATGTAATGTATGGCACTTCATCTAGCAGTATACTCTAAGAGCTTTGCCATTTGTTTAAGTGGAAGTCTAGATGTCTTCTTACCTGAATAGTAAGCTTACTTTGATTCTAATGATAGGTACATTTTTGTTTCTATATGAGTGCTACCTTAAAGCAGCTCCCCCCCGCAGATATTGCTGAAAATTGAGTTTTTTGCGGAAAATGTCTTTAAATTATTGTCTATTAGGAGAGACCTATGAAAAGAGATAAATCTTTAAAACGAACCACAGAATGACATAAAGTGTTGTAAAAACTTTTGAATTTAATGAAATTTCAAAGCGTTTTAAGTAGAATTTTTTTTATACTTGGGTTTTTTTTTTCATAAATTTTCTTTTATTACATTAATTTTAGACCTCAGTTTGATGTTTGAGATCTGGATACATTGTGGGGAAGACATTTATTGTGTTTCCAAATTTTAATGTCAGCTGGGAATAAGCAGCTATACATTTGTATTAAGATATTCAACCAGCTTGTTTCAAACTGCATTGATTTGGTGTAGGCCATTAGATTACCAGCCACTGGCTAAGCATTAACTTGACTTTCAAATGTGCCTGAAATCATGTTATATTGATAAAATTGACACAGCTGGCTGAAACTTAACTTTTCACATACTGTCAGTGGAAGTCAAATGAATGCCAACCTGGATGTGGTCCGTAAAACAACAAATGCATTTTTTTTTTTTTAACAAAATGATCTATAATTGCTTGTTTCTATCATAAATCTATCTCACTTTTACACCAGGTCTCACTTTTTCAGTATTAAGGCTTTGCTAATTTTTGTACTAAGACAGACTTTTATTGTTTTGAATTAATAGTACCTTAATTTCTATACTACAATGCATTTACTTGTTCCAGTATTACTTGGATCTTGGTAGCAGTTACGATCAATGTGATGACGACGAGGTAGAAGGGGCCGCAGGGGTCGAGCCAGGGTACCTCAGTATGAACTCTATGGCATTTGAGGAACACACAGACTATACCAAAATGTCATTAGCACCACCTCCACCTACTAACGATGTGAAATCAAGTGAGAATGAAAAGTTAGTAGTGGATCTGAAAAGGAGTAAGAAAGATGACACAGAGGAGCGATACGTGAATTTCGATTTAACGAAAAGGAACGCTGCAAAAGACAGATTGAAAAATAAAGCACAAGACAGTGAGGCCCAGCCTCTTATTCAGAACGTAGATGAAATACAAACACGAGATTCCCCGGGGCGGAGAAAACGGCAGAAAAATGGGTCACCGGTCCGGTTGAACACGCAAGCCGAAGTTCGCCGGGATGAGGATAGTGATAGTGGACATGAGAGTTTTGCTCCGGGAAGTTCTCCGGATAAAATTGATGAAAATGACGGTTATTTGTCACCAAAGAGTTTGAATGTTACGGACATACCAATGTTTGAAATAAACGGCGTAACACCTACAAAGGGAAATATGCCTAAGAACATTGGAAATGGACAAGCCAGATCAATAACAAGTGGCTATAACTATAATGACTTTCCGCCTCCAGACTACAGAGCCGTAATGGAGGAAGCGACGGAAACAAATGTTTGAGAAGGTTGTATCTTCATTATGGTCATTGGTTCATGATCAATTCACATTCGAATAACAATAACATTCTTTTTATATATATGCCCATGTCATTGTTAATGATCTGAGATCAGTTTCACATACATAGGGTATGTAGTAAAAAGAATATGTGCAATATGTAGATGTGAAAATACAAAAAAAACACCCAAAAGGAGTGTAAAGACATGCAGGAAACAAAAACTCTGATGGAGTTTTGGACATACTGTAAATTGTGTAATTTTCACAGTCATTTAAATTGTATCCATTTTCCGTAAACTTCTCCATTTTAATAAAAAAAAATATGAAGCAAAGGATTCAATTCACACAGATTTTATATTAAGAAGTTTAGTTTGCAGTTTTAGGTATGTGAATATGTCTGTCTGTTGTCAAAATTGTGAAATCTTTCTCAAAGGAAAAGAACCCAATTTACAGTTAAAAGGAGAATCACCAACAGCTGTGTACTGTTTAATTGTGTGTGAAAAAAGGTTTTCATTGGTTAGCCCTGATCACTGTCATTGTAACGTTGCCGGAAATACTCAAGTGATGCATTCTGGGGGAAAAAATCAAAATTTATTGTGCAACTGTGCAGGGCCACAGGATGTTGTATTTGTTAAACAGTGTACATTTCTGAAAAGTGTGTTTCACATGTTAACCAGTTTACATTTGTGAAAAGTGAACTTTGCAATGTTAACCAGTGTACATTTGTGAAAAGTGCACTTTGCAATATTAACCAGTGTACATTTTTGAAAAGTGCACTTCGCAATGTTAACCAGTGTACATTTGTGAAAAGTGCTTCACATGTTAACCAGTGTACATTTGTGAAAAGTGCACTTTGCAGTATTAACCAGTGTACATTTTTGAAAAGTGCACTTCGCAATGTTAACCAGTGTACATTTGTGAAAAGTGCACTTCACATGTCATTTTGTATGGAGTTTTCACTTTTACTTAAAAAATACATGTACTTGCATGAGTATTAGCAAAGCAATAGATGAACTTGATAAAAATGAGTTTAGGTAATCATTTATTTTTAAGGTATGTTCATTGCTTTAGTTTATAGACCTAAATAACACAGATTGTAGAAGTACAGCTGGGAAAAATGTGTTGACTTTGAAATTGAAAGTATAATGAAGTATGTTAATACAACAGTATTTTTAAGCGTTTTATGAAGTAGTACTGTACTAAAACATCATTTGTGCCTTAAAAATGTTAAGTAGATTTTATTTTGAATACTCAGAAAAAAGTCTTCCATTGCTGCGTTGATTTCGGGGTCTTTCAGTTTCTTTTTGAAAGACCCTGTGTTAGTACAGGATTTTTATTCACAACTTTTTATAACTTTTCTGCCGTTCTTTTGCTTCTAATTTTTCAGGGAAAACTTTGATTTTGTGCCTTATCTCTGAATTTGGAGATAAAAAAAACATGCCAAAATATTGTATAACTTTTAATTTGAAAAAATGTTAAATGAAATTCACTTCACATGCCATAGAAAATGTTAAAATTTATTGATAGTTGCCAGATGCTTCTCAATTATGATTTGATCTGTACCATTCATGAAAACAGCTGATTGTGAAATTAATACGTACAGCCTCATTTTGATACATAGTATTTTGTGTTGTTTATATTTTAATTTACACTTTGCTACTTCTAATATGTTGTTTTAGAATACCAATGTGTTCAGTATTACATGTATCACATGATGTATTGAATTTTGTTGTTGATGCAAAACTTATGATCTACTTAATAGCAGATAATTTTGCAAATTGCATAATCTAGTGTTGTTTTGAGATATATGTTACTTGATCAGATAGCTAGCCTCTAAATTTGGTACTGTCAGTATTTCAAGTGAAGTTATTGTGCATGTTTTGCTCTCGAATATACAGTCAAACCAAGCTGAAGCAGCCATCTGAGAGATACTTTAAAAGTTGCTTTGGGAATTGGTGCTTATTAGGGTGTTCTTTGATACAAAAATTGCCAATTTTAACAAATCGGTATTGGTTGCTTGATTAGGTGACCATTAACATTATTCAACTCTTTCTAGATTCATACCTTATACATTACAGGAAATTCCATATACAATGACCTCCCTATATAAGGAATAAATTTTCTGGGTCCGATTTTATTCTTTCTTTATTTCATATGAAAATTCTATATGAATATAACATACTACGGAAGCAAGGAACACTCTTAAATGGTCGCCAAGAGTTTGTTATAAATATCGAGTTGACTGTACATGTATTGCCAAAACATGCAGAATTAATTTCCATTGAAACTGCGAAGATTTGTAACAGAGTATGTTGTAAAAATGTCTGCTCTTAATTAAATCAGTAATCAGTTTCTGTTATGAAATGAATCTTACAGCTTTGTAAAAGCGATTCATACACGATTGCAATCTCATGTCATTATCAGTCGGCTATTTCATTTTTATTTTGTCCAACACTTTGCGAGTGTTTCGGTGCGGCATACAGCATATGTCTATAGACAATCGTTTCAGACTAACGTTTCATTAAACCTGGTCGTACATCTCATTTCATCATAAGAATGTCATACTGACAGTACTCAGTCAGTGATCGGCGAGACATACCCATGCTTTTTTGCTATTACCCTCTGTCAGTCAGTCAGCTCACCTGGAAATCTTGTCAATTCTTTTCGCTTCAGACTCTTAAAGGTTTGGTTATGAAACTTGCAAGGAAAGTTTCTTGATAAGTTTGATTATATCTATAAGTTTCCTGTTTCCTTTTGATTTTAAGCAAAGTTATTGCCCTTGAAAAAAGGAGTTACATAATCCGATTGATTTTAAGCGAATGATTAGTTGAGCAATTTGGGCTCAGATTACCAAAAATACATCGAGATGACAATAACTTATATTCTGTTGGTATTTTCCATGCTGTGAATTTGCCAAAATTGTTGAAAAACATGAACTGGAATAGTATGACAACCAACGTCTTTAACATAGTCGTCATATCATTTTTTGTTCTAAAGTAGCAACTTTTTTTTACACCTGGTGTGAAGCAGGGAGGGTTACTTTCTAAGAATTTATCTTGTATTACCAGAAAGTGAACTTTTTATATAGAAGGGTACATGCACGTTGACAGGGTACTTTATCTCGTAACTAATTACTATCTGAACTACTGGACACTGATCGAGGGTTGTAAGTTAGAGCCGCCTGACCGACCTGATTCGTTATATGAAGAAGACATCAGATTCCTACTGAGGTCATGTGTATAGTACTGGTTCTTCTCAGGAACGATGGTTAGGTAAACGTATAAATAACTGAAATACTGTCAAAAAAGGGGTGTAAATGAATAGAATAATATTGCATTGTATGCGTTAGTGCCCTTACTTTTTATTGAACATTATTAGATCTTGTATTGTTTAGTTAGTTAAACTATTATGGGATCATATTGATAAATCTGACCAATGCTTGCTGATCTTGTTCACTATTACCTCAAGTTGTAAGTTTTTTGTTAAGATTTTTAACCCCAACACACCAGTGTTATTTTTGTACATTTAACAATAGATGTAAATAAAAAGTACTTTTTCGTAGTTTTAACACTGAAAAAGACTGGGCTTTTTTCCCAAAAAACTTCTAGGATTATTTGACTTTTGCAGTGGTTATACGCCTCCAGCCTTACATACCAAAGTCCGCTTCTTGAACACACACATAAAAAAAAGGTAACGGGTTGTATTCAGGCCAAGTGATAGTCATCATCATAATCATCATTGTCATCGTCACTCACATTTTCTCATTACGTCACGCTTGAGAGACAGATTGTGGATTGGGGATTTCCAATGCCAAGTCATCAGAAGGCATTGGGAAAATTATCATTTATTTGATTACATTTAACCAAAGATACGTAACCAAAAAAAAGACTTCACAGTACCTGTTGCACACAAGAGAAGAGAAAAAACATCCTTTGACTATAATTATTAATCATTACCAAGACTTGCAAAGTCTATTGAGATTGTGAGAGGACTTATTTAAGAATTTTCGTGTCCCTAGAAATAAGGCTTTTTTCAATACCCAGAGAAATCTTTCTTTTAAAGAAATGTTTTTGATCAAAACTCAACATGTGATGAACATGAATTTATTTGAAACCACTAACAAAGGACTGAAGGGGAGTATATAAAAGACTCGTATAACTGATGTCGATCTTACCCTTACATTGCTGGTGGTGATTATAGGTTATCAGTTTTGTAATTTGCAACTGTATATGGGTTTTAATGGTCGTAAAATATTTTAGCGGCAACAGCCTTAGCTGGCACTGTTTAAATTTTGGCGACTATTAAAAACCATGTATACTGTCGCAGTCACGAAATGGTTAACTCTAACGCAAAATGCTCTAAAATGTGATTATTACCTATTTTTCGATTTTTATGAATCAATATATGTTACTTATATATCGCAAATATAGATGATGTAATCAATCGGAAATAATGTTTCATTAGTAGTACGTTAGAATCTGTATTGCCAAAATTTTTCTAGATTATTTACGATTTCTTAATTTTACGAACACATCTTTACAAAAGGGGATTGATTTGCCAAAAAATAATTGTGTTATTAAATTCACAACTTCATGCCTAAAAAGCGGAAAAAAACAAAAGTCTTGCAAACAAAAAAAACAGATTTACGTTAATATGTTAAACCTATTTTGATATGATGATCTTATTTGTCTTGTTCATGTTGCAAAGACTCTCGTCAGTATTCTCTTTTGAAGCCTGTAAATATTGTTTGTATGTAAGTTATGGAATCATTGTTAAGCTTGTTTTTGCATTATCTCTTAAAAAGAACAAGTGCTTTAAAGTTTTGAGATCTTCATATTTTACCTTTTTTATACAAATGTATAGTATTTTTGCAGATTTTTTTTTCTGCTGTTGTTTTTTTACTGTGCTGTGACTTGCAAGAGAAGATCAAATATTGTTAATATTTTATGTATATTTGCCTGGTTACTTGAGTTGATGCTTAAGTAACTTATTGAACAATTTAGTGCTTACGGGCTTTGAGCTGTTACAATCACCTTTCATGTATTATGTCTACAGGAAATGATAAAGATTGTAATGAGTTTGAGCCCTGGTACCAACCTGATTTTTTTGTAGGATAGATGGGAGTCTAGTGCCAACCCTTTCCAGGGACTATGTTTAGGAAAATTTTCCACTTTTAGATAACTTAAATACTGCTGAAGCAGGTGTTGATCTCTAAGGAAAAAGTATTTAAAGGTCCATCACTAAGACCAAATTGAATTTTCTTTTAAATCTGGAATTGTAATGGGCGTCTACTCGGAAGGAAAAATATATACTGCATGGAATGCGACCATATTGTGAGATTGGGGAGTCAGTACATTTCCTTTTGTCCCATTCATCAGCTTCACATGAAATGGTTTCATTCATGAATGTGTTAACTTGCATTGTTTACAAGCAACATGTATGTATAATACGCATCCATCTTTTTCTAATTATATTGTACTTGTATGAATTATATATTGTACATTTTTAAGACTGCCATATTGTTTATTAGTTGTTAATGCCATATTGGATTTTAGATAGTTTTTGACCAATGTCATCATATAATACAGAAAAATAAAAAAAATATTTCAAATTATTTCTTGTTTTCTTATGATTTAGAATTGTAGCTCACTTGAATGTGTGTTGGTGGGTAGCACACTAATATTTAATAGACTGTTTCAATTAATTTAGTTCACAACAATTGTAGTTCTTGCATTATACCACAACTACTCTCGGTGAGTGGTTCCTGGAGTTCTAGGCCAGCCCTTGCTCCAAAAGAAAGGACTATGTTTAGGAAAATTTTCCACTTTTAGGATTCAAACTTAAATCCTCTGGGTTAGGAGTCTGACTCTACCCTTACACCACGGTGCCTCCTACAGCGACTATTAAGACTTCACGCACACCAGAAAAGGAGAAAGTGTGGTGTTCTCACAGGCCTTTAGAGTAACCATTGATCAGAGTTTGAAAATATTTCATAGAAATGTTCCTTATGCAACCCTTTACCAAACATTTCTCAAGACAGGTTGATTATGTATGTAGAAAGTCAGATGATTGCTATAGGGCCATCATGTCCGTCTTGTTATTACACCTGAGCAGGCTAAGCTGTTGTGAAGACTCTTTGGGTTACAGTGTACCTGGACTTGGTGACACAGCCACCGACAGGTAAAAGGAATCGTTGATAAAAGCAGACAAATTTCAAACATAGAAGAAATTCCATTCCTTTAGATTTCAAGAATGGTTGATTCACTATCAACCTGTTGCCTTTTTAAAGAAATAAAAAACAAAATCATGTTAATTTTAAATGATTTTTTTAATAATCAAAACATTACAACTTGTACCAGCAAAGTACATACAGACCTCAGTATTAACTTTGAAAACAAGAGATCATTCAAAGATAGGGTTATATAACAAAATGTCACCCTGTGCATTGCCAAAGTTGCAGTATGAAATATTACCCTCGGTCAATAGTTTTATGTGTTCAGGAGGCTGAGCTATGGTAAGCTCTGTTTAACACCCATTCAAACCTAATTTTTTATTTGTCATTTTCACAGGTAGGCCATTTACCTAACCATCTTTACTGGGAAGAACCAGTACTAGACTCTTATCCTCCATAAGAAACTGCCAACTTTCTCACATAAAGAGACAAGATCAGTACCAGGGCTTGAACCAATGACCCTTAATCTATAAAAGCCTTTTGAAAGGTGACAGTGATTTCAAGTCAACGACTAAAATCCACTCAACCACAGAGGCGGACTGTAAGCTCTATACAATCATGGATATTCCTACATTATGTTTTACACATGACTATTTGTAATTTCATTTTAAAATTAAATCAACTAGAAAATTTAGACTGCCAAGTTTCTGCTGTAGGCTTTAATTCAAACACTACTATCAACCTCTGACCAATACATAATCAAGCCTGTAAATACTGTTTTATATGTAGTCTTAACCAAAAACTCTAAAATTTTCCAAACTGGATTTTCGAGTATAACATTTAACACTACAAATTTTCAACTAAAGCAATATACTATTTAGCAAAACAAGAACAGAAACATGTATATAATAGCAGAAAGTAATAGGCAAGTCAGTGGTTTAAAAACAAACAAATTTTCTCAGACTAGCAGCTACAAAATACTAACAATAACCATTAACAAAATAAAAACCATGTACAACACAATGTCCAAATGATACAATAATAATGTTATATAATAATAGTAGTAAGACAAATCCTTTGAAATTTTGACCCCTCTATCACCCTGTTAACTAAAACAATAAAAATTAAATCACTCAAGAGAAACAAAACAATACGAGCAACATAAAATCTAGTTCAAAACCAAAAATGTTTCCAGTATAACTTTTATATCCCTTTACTAACCCCAGCTCTTTATTTCACACAACCCTATTATGATATACACAACTGAACACTGATGGTTGGAAAATTTGATACAATGATAATGATTATTTACATTCCACAAGGTGTACATGTATAGGAAAGCTCGCTGAAAAGGGGACATAAATCCTGAAAAGGGGACATAAATCCTGAAAAGGGCAGGAGTAAATTCTGAAAAGGGGGCGAACAAATCCATTAATTTAGCTGTTGTTGAAGGTTGTATTTCCATACAACAGGCAGGAAACCATGATTCTAAGACATACGTCACAATCACATAAAGGTGAAGGTCAGAGATATAATTACAACTGTACACAGGGTTTAACATGTCTTGATTAACTTGCAAATTCATCTGATATGACAAATACATCAAATAGAACTGAACACAATCAGCAAACCTGCAGTATTTTTTGGCACTGTATGTTATACAGTTATCAAACTTTAATCAACCCTGTATTTAAAGATACCATTGCATGTATTATATTAATTAACCGTCTAAGAAACAACTAAAAAAGATAGTATTTTATATCAGAAAATAAACAAGTAAAAAAAGTGCATACTTATTATGATACTAGTTGCATCTGCTATTACATTATTTTCTAGACTTTTGGTCTAGATAATTATCATCATTATTATCATAAAAATCAAATTATTTGTCTTGCTTTTTTCATCTACACTGACAGTTTGGAAATATATGTAGAGGTTAGCTTACAGCTGGGCTACAGTTCTCTATCCTGCAATTGGAGGGTAGTTAAAACTTTTGATAGTTTTCATACATGAAAGACAAAACCTCATATAACATCCAATAAAAGTCTGAAAATAAATCATGTTCTCCTTAAAAGCTGTTCAAAATTATTAACTGCCCCAGAGTTATCTTCAGAATGTTTCAAAATTATTAGTTTACAGTTGTATTTTCAAAATCCTTGAATTATTGTCTTATCACTAAGGCAGTTAAAAATCTTTGGTTACTGATCTTTCTTCAGAGTAGCTCAAAGTCTTTGGTTTTAAGGTCATATTTTCAAAGCAGTTCAAAGTCCTTGGTTTTATGTCACATTTTCAAGTCAGTTCCAAGGCCCTGGTTTAAGGTCATATTTTCAGAGCAGTTCCAAATCCTTGGTAAATGTCCTTTCTACAGAGCAGTTCCAAATCTTTGGTAAATGTCCTTTCTACAGAGCAGTTCCAAATCCTTGGTAAATGTCCTTTCTACAGAGCAGTTTCAAGTCCTTGGCAAATGTCCTTTCTAGAGCAGTTCAAAGTCCTTGGTTTAGGGTAATATTTTCAAAGCAGTTCAAAATCCTAGATCTATGTTCATATGATTCATTTTCTCTTCCTTTGCTCTTCTTGTATGATATAACTGGAAATAGAAAAAAGGAATTTCTCACTAACTTATATCCATACAACACTTTTTTTAAGCTCAACAAATGACAAAGTATAGGTAAGCTTCAGACTTATCAAGCATTCTGTAGCATCATTAATATGCCGGAGCAAGTCATCCAAGACCCTGTTAACAGCAAGAGATCCCGCCTTTGTGACCAGTGCAGATCATGATCAATCTAAACATTTGGGCAGTCTGATAATCTGATCATGATCTGCACTATTGTTGTCCACTGAGCAAAAATTCACTGAGCTTCCCTATGAACAAATTATGGAACTGTCCGAATTTAATGCTAGTCCATTTCTGAAATATGGCATGGTATTGGTAAATTACAGTTAACAAAAAAAATATTTCTCTCAAAAAAAAGGTCTTGAATTATATGACTGTACAGTTATACTGAGGAACTGGATACAAGCCCCGTAACTGAATCTATGTTACACAACGAAATGCCCACACCTCTCCAAATGATATCTGGCTTCTAAACATTACTGGAAAGAATCTGGTTAAGGCTCATGCACGGAACTGTTCCGTGGAATTGTTCTAAAATCTTGTCAGCATGACAAAGGAGATTTCAGACATCTTTAGCTCTAAGTTTGAATAAATATGGTAGAAGACCATGCACATATTATTGATGTGAAGTTTGAACACAACTGGCTTTTCGTTTCGTGAAGATTTGTGTAACAAACTGTTGACAACTGACACACGGCTGACAATAGGAAAAGATTACAATGGCTATTTTTGTGTTCAGGTAAACTAACAAAAACTTACTGCTCTTTTCTCCAGGAATTTGTTTGTAAATTCTTCCACATCTACCTTCTCTAAAAACAGAAAATAATTAAATGATTTTTTTATTTTTGTTATGTTCCAATAAACAGATCTTAAATTTTACCTCAAATTAAGGCATTACAATTTACTTGAAAGACCTAATCACCATCTACAATGTATTTATTTACACTTTCTGCTGTTTTTTAAACCGAAGACATTCAGAAAAACATACTTCCTGTTTTGTTTTAAGCATAAATAAAGTATTTAGAAAAAGTTACAATCTGTTGCTCAGAGAAACTTTCTTCCTGTTGATTTTTAAACAACAGATGTTCATATAAATATTTTGTTGCTTTTAAAATCACAGATGCCTAGAAAAACTTACTTTCTGTTGCTTTTAAAACCATAGACACATAGAAAAACTTAATTTCTGTTGCTTTAAACACAGACGCCTAAAATTTTAGAAAACTTACTTCCTGTTGTTTTTAAAACCAAAGACGCCTAGAAAAACTTACTTTCTAGAAAGTCTTCCACAACCTTTTCCGACTCCTCCTCTGCCTCTAGAATGGCTACTTTGAGATTATTCTGTATAATGCTTGGATGAAACTGATCCATTAACAAACACTGTTTCTCCTGGTTACCCTCAAATTGTGTCCGCAAAGTCTCAAACTCCTGCATCTGAAAAATGTTAACAGCCATTGCAGTACTTTGATACTGTAAACTGGGTAAAATCTGAGATGGTTTAAATTTCGCTATTTCTGCGAATAACCCTCTAAGCCAATTTAAAAATCTTGTGAAAGATTCATTTCCAATAGATTTACTATGAGAGAATTCTCTTTTTGCAACTTTATAATTCATGAACAAGTCTGTCTGCTTATAAATTGCAAACTTTTCATCACATGAAATTTACTCCATTTACAGCAGTCTTTGGAATCCTTATTTGTGAAATGGAATTACCTTTAAGACAAAACATAAAACAATATTACATAAACCCGAGCTTAATTTTCACTTACCAACTCACTGACTTGATGTTTCAGATCTTCTATCACAGGCTTTTTACTTAAATTTTCTTCTGAAATATACATTGATATAGTGGCATATATATCATTTTTATGTTTAGATATTTGCGATGGAGTTTGCTGTTTTAAAAGTTGCAAAGTTTTAGATGGGCCATGGCATTACAACAAGACAGAAGCCTGGTTTTAAACCTGTACTGAACTGTGACATCACCTAGCAATGCAAAGAAAGAACATAAAATTTATTTGAAACCAGTGTAGTTAATAAATAAAACACCAGCCTTGATTACATGTACGGTAGCTTGTAACACATTACACATTACATACAAAATATTACAGCAATATATTAAATGTCAAATCATTATTGTAATATTATTATCAATTGATAATTTTCAACTTACAACAGTACAAGCTTTATTTAAACCATTTCCCCCTAAATCTCTAAAATGGAGACTTCCATCTTTCAATTCAGACAATACCATTTATTGCTGAAAGGGGTGCCAATTGAAAAATTTCAGATTGAATAGCAAACAGTGTAGATCATGATCAGAATACACAAAGATGAGCAGGCTGATCATGATCTCCACTGGTTACAAAGGCAGAATCAATTGATGCTAGCAGAATAAGATCTAAACTCACTTGCTAATTCCGTACACCTGCATGACTGCTTTTCTCGTGTATCGACCACTTGCTGTAAATTCGGCATTTTCTGAATGAGTTCCAGTATCTTTTCCTCTTCATTCACTAATTCTAACATCTCTATGCGGCTATAAGATAAGATAAGATCAGATAAAATAAGATCAGATAAGATAAGATGAGATGATATTTATTTCATGTCGAAAAGACTACAACAGTTAAAACATAAGCTCTTAAGAGCTTTTGAGCCAAACGTAATAAGAATATACATGTATAAATATACATATCTAACAAGCATCGAAATATAATTTTTCAAGTGGTAACATTTTAAAAAACAAATAAAAGAAGCACGCAATTTAAAGAGCTGTGTATATGGGAGGCCAACAATAACATAAAATGCTTAGATAATTATGCAAGAGTGGACTCCCTCTTTGTACACAATATCATTAAGAGTTTTCACTTTGTTCTAAAAATGAAAGAAAACATACAATTTAAAAATACCGGACATTATATG
Source organism: Saxidomus purpurata (assembly GCA_022818135.1). NCBI lineage: Eukaryota > Metazoa > Mollusca > Bivalvia > Venerida > Veneridae > Saxidomus > Saxidomus purpurata. The sequence goes on from JAFMSR010002294.1 coordinate 23,148, forward strand.
GAAAAGAATAATACCTATTGATGAAGAAGATAAAACATCAAAACATTAAAAATACTGACTGACTGAAAACTGTTTCTGATATACAGTAGAACCTGTGGGAGTGGCCACTTCAATTAGGCACCATCCTGCATCAAGCAGCAAATACACGTTTCCTAATTGGCCAATTTTTTAAAATTAAAAACACCTTCATGAGGCCACATTTTACGCATCCCTTGGCAAGGCTGTTTATGAAAGCTTTGATTGTACTTGGTAATGGCACTAATATACCTTTTGTCTTTAAGTTCAGGGAATGTGTTCAACACATCACTTTGACTAAAATCTGGAATGCTGGTATCACAGTTGGCAGGCTGGGTTTCTACAGGCTGATTCTAAAATGTATAAAGCATTGTACACAGTACATCAATATTTGAGTCCCAAACTCGCAATATGTAAGAACCAACTTCTGCACTGTCTGATCTGAACCCACACTGTTCACATACCCATAACATACAGCAAGAAGTACCATTACTGTAAATCACTTTGAATTTGTGAGACAATTCAATTCAAAGAGAAGTCCTTCGCAAACAAGCGATCCTCTTGGTTCACACCGTTGTATCAATATCAATAATTTCTAGAGAATACTGAATTAGCAAAATGAGTAGTTTGCGAAGGAGTGCATTAGCGGAAAAAAAAACATGAAAATAAAGTTCTTGCGATTATTTCATGATTAACAGTATAGCATCTTTACGTAAACAATGCAGTATAGTTCTAAAACCCGTCTTATTCCTATTTTTACAGTGACTATTACAGATTTTTATATTTCAGTAATGTACAGGCTTCTAGTGAAAAGAAGTTTTTTTTTTGCTTGTAACTTCTTTTTCTTCTAGCAAAATTTTCATATCTATCTATCCAGCATACAAAATGTATGCAAAATTGAAGATGCAAACTATCTAATACTGAAAATGCAAATGTATTAAATAAAGAAACTGCAAATGTATTTGATGTAATGACAGCAGAGGTATCTAATATCGAGTATCGGGTGAGCAATACAAGAATATAATGCATTTGGCACCATACTTCATTGTACAGCTTAGACCTAATCGTAACTAACACCTAGTTTTGTTGACATGAGAAAAAGTTATGGTATGCTTCCACCTTATGCATGTAAATGTTACTATTTCCAGCATGAAAATATATATGACAGTCGATGGGCGAAAATGTACCTTCGGACATTTGTTACATATTTCGACAATAATTGATTAAAAAATCCATAAAATTAACCCTTTTTAAATGCAAAACCAATGATAAAAACTGATAGCCACTATATTTTCCTCAACAGAAAAATACTTTTTGCTTCAAAACTCTCCAAGACCATTACTATGGCAACAGCCAGTTGAAATGATTCTTTTTTTTAATTTTGGCTATACCATATGAAACAAGAGCTGTCCATAAGACAGCAAGCTCGACTATTGTGGGTGTTTGCTAATAAAACAAAACTTTTATCAGTATAATAGCAAAACAAAATTCTGCTAACTATTAAGTATAAACTAGGAAAGTTGAATCATAAAAAAAGTCAAAATCTATCACTACATATTTAATTTTTGGTAAATTAATTGTTTGATACAAAATGTACCCCTGAACACTATAATTGCTAAGTTTGATATAACTACCATAAGTGGTTACTGAGATATGTGCATGATAGTACCTTTGCATGCAAAACTTTAACCAAATTTTCAAAGTCAAACAAGGGCCATAATTTGCACTAAATTTAAACAAGAGTTATCTGCCTTGACTGTGTGACACCCCTTAAGACAT
>JAFMSR010002295.1:0-25010 GCA_022818135.1 Saxidomus purpurata
GTTTATTTGTGATCTGTAGTGCTCTAGCAAGGATTTTAAAAACAGAGATGCAGAGTTGACAAGTCTGGTACTGATTTACAGATTTAGCAATTTCATAACATTTGTTAATTCCTGTTAAACTTTTGATGCCTTATAGAAAAGGAGCGGTCAATTAAGTTATGAAATTAGAAGTGTTCAGTGTATTGCAATGGAAAAAATTTGTCACAAAGGTAATGCATTCTAGGATCACTACTTTTACAAAGACTAATACAAGAATAACTTCAAAAGTCTTTTTTGTAGAAGCCATTAGCTTGACTTCAAATGTTCCAGAGATGACTTTCTGCCAAATTGTTTAAGCCAGGATTTTTTCATCAACATATATAGCCCTTAGAGATGGGTCTTGTTTTTCCGATTGTCTATCTAGTGAACCTCAGAAAGAAGGGGTCATATTTTCAAAAGAATTTCACACGAATGATTAATGTCAGTTGTGGACTCTCTGTATCTTTTTCCATGTATGACTGTAAGGGGGAGATTTAATGCTCATAGAAATGTTACTTGTGTGACACTCTTCCAAAAGTTTGATACATCTATAACATGACAGGGTCGTATTGTGGCAATTTTCCTGGTACGTTTATCGAAAAAAGATAAGTTGCAATGGAACACTGAAGTTCTATAAAGGGGTCATCATGTTTGATTATTTGTTAGAGCATGTGTTTGCACTGTGAAAAAGCAAATACTTACAGTCCAATCTCTCTAAACAACACATCCAAAGAGCAAAAACCTCTCTACAAAGACATATGTTTTATTTCCCAAAGCAGTAATATCTGAACAAATTAACCTCCCTAGAGCAACAACCTCTGCTCAACAAACAAAACTTGATGTTCCCTTTGGTGTTGTTATAGAGAGGTTATACTGTATTTCTTTTGTAGTAATGAAGCAACATACCGTATATCGGGTTATTTTCGCGTACATCAAATTTCGCGATTTTGGTCCGGTTTAAATTTTAGCGATTCTAATTTTCGCGATTTTAAAAAAGTTGATTTTGATTTTCGCGTTTTTGACCAAGTGGGGCATTAACCATGACATTGTTTTATAATTAAGGAAATTACTTTGTGACAGTGCTATAAACAGGTATCTCGAACTGCTCCGGTTGTTTTTTTGTTTGCTAAAATAAACACAAATGGTTCTCATGTATATTCATTGAATGAATGTATTTATGGCGCATCGAAATGACTTTCACCTTTCGTGGAGATAGTTTTTACAGGTTTCACTGTTTTAAGCTCAATTTCTTAAGAGGTTGTTTCAACACCTATCCTGATATTACTTCAAGTAAGTAAGGTAAACAACTGACACCTTATTTAATATGATAATTATACGTTTGTGTAAGATATGTGCTAATCGTGTACTGTATAACTTACATTTCCGAAATGTTGTACTAATTTTCGCTGATTCTTAGTTCGCATTGTCACTGCTCGCGAATATAGCGAAAATTAGACACACAAAACCCGATATACGGTAGTTATATGATGGTTTAAAAAAAAAAAACTTTATTTGTAAGAATTGCAATTATTTCTGCATTCTTTAATTATATTTTTGTAAGACTTATAGGGGAGGGATGGTCTTTGACACTTCCATGCCAGAGGAAGGGATCAATCGGGCTTGTTCAGGCTGAGGTCTGAAATAGATTAACTTTAAGATGATAAGCAAATAGTTATTTTAATATACATTTATTTTAAGTCCAAATGGTATTTTTAGCAAAGTAATGTTCAAGTGACTGATTCTGTTGTAAACTGGTCAAAAAAGATTGACCAATGAAAAACAAATTTTTCACCTTGAAATATTTTATTTCACAGTTTAGTCTGTGGAAATTCCCTGGTGGACTAGCTGATCTTGGAGAAAATATAGGTGAGTGTAATTCTTCATTATATAGATCCAGGATGACAGTTTCTTTATTGCAATTTTTGTCAGAGTGTATAATGAGTTAAGAACTTTGTAGTTCCCGTTCACAGCAGTGAATTATCAGAATAATAGTTTCTGTCATGAGCACGAGGTTAAGATCGAAATATCTGTCACCGAGGGTAACTGTTTTGGCGGGAACAAGGCTCTGCCGAGTTCCCGTAAAACATTTACCCGATGTGACGGATATTTCCATCAGAGTCAAATGTCTCATGATGGAAACTTTTTCTTGGGTACCCTCTTGCACTTTAAAGTAGATTTCAAAATGCAAACTTATCAAAATGATAAATTATCATGAAAAACAAGCGTTGTGTTTGGGAAATTGATGTCACAATGTTTATAATGTTACGTCATAAGTAATTCACGAGAGTCGTCTGGCATAGGAGGGGTGCAAGACCGGTTTTTCTGGCATGGGCAAAATCGCCGGAAATGCCGATCTGATATGTAAGAAAAGTAATATCCTGTAACAGTTTATCATCTGGGTCCTAATTTATAGGACCTAGATTTTATTAAATACCATTGCATATTTGCATTGAGAAGAAATCAGTCTTAGCACATTCACATATGTAAGAAATGGAAAGAGTTGTTTATTTTCCAAATCGATTGCCAGAGTAGTATTTCATTATTTAGGGCGTGTCTTAAATTTTTCAAGTTTGAGCACATAAATGCTCAATGAGCTGTTGTGATCATCTGTTGTCTGTCGAAAGTACGAAAACTTGCATGGCATGTCATCACCCCTTGTCTATCGAAAGTACGAAATATTGCTAGGCATGTCGTCACCCGTCGTCTGTCGAAAGTTCTGAAAACATTTTGACTGTCCTTGTTAGTTGGCATCATCCTAGCTGTGTTATGTTATCAACTCCCCTAGGCTAGTTAAGAACATCATATTAGTGGAACAATGAGGCAAAAGATGATATTTTATTCACGAGGTCAAGACTGACATCTGTGTCCAATGCTTTTGGAATCATACCAAGGCATAGAATTGAAAGTACAGATCAACAGTTGTATCCTTAATTTGAAACAGTACAATTGTACCATCATGCTGCTTTACACTACATAAAACTTGCAGGATATTTTTTCAACTTAAATATGTATTTAGAATACAGGAATGTAAATGATTGTCGTATCTGGTGCCGTTTAACGTTGTTTTGGTAGGTAATCTGTCTGCTCAGTTTTGTGTAGTGTCACTTGCATTTGCCTCCCTTTGATGGTTGCAAAACTTTAAAACTCTTCTTGTCTATTACTACAAGGCCCAAAGCTTAGGTATTTGGGATGAAGCATTATGTAGTGGACCTGTACGAAGATTGTTCAAATCAGGACACCCCCACCACTGCACGCACCTGGTCAAACTTTTTATATCCTTACCATACAATAAATGTGTACACACTTATTTATAACTTTTTGGGGACCAATACCTCATCAACTTATTCTTTCAGTTCAGTGTTGTTTCTTATTTTATTACTGTCTTTTATAGATATTTTTGTTTTCTTTGAGTACAAAAATAATTATTCAATTCATCATATTTTCTGACTGTGATAATTCTTTTTCTGTATTGTTAACAGATATTTCATCTTTATTGAAATATTCTAATAAATACTTTTCAACCAGCTAAGCCTTTGTTTTTGTCTCATTTTAATATAACCGTACAAATTGCAGTGTCGATGGGTTGACGGAATTTTTCCTGTCAACACTTCAGGTCACATTTTCCAATCGATTTTCATAAAATTTATTCACGGTTGACATTTCCTATCCAGAATTTGTGTCATGGAAGGTCAAAAACTATGACATTACAATAAATCGAAGCAGTAACATAAATGATTTGCTTGAATTTCAATAAAACATTGTTAGGAGGTACCAGCTAGTATGAACATGATATGTAAAGAAATTGGGTCATTTGGTTCTAAAAAACAAAGGCATTCTGGCAAATAAGAGTGGCTCTCTCAGGCCTCATCTGTCTTATTATGAATACACAACTGGTCCATTAATTTTAGCATAACAAACGATAAAAAATACGCCTCACAAATCCCCAGATGCGTCATTTTCTCCACTCACTGTTCTTGACTAGACATTGTACTTAATAATGGTGATTAATTCCCCGTCTAGCCGTCTCTATTATTTCATTTGTAAAAGTCCCAGCATCAAAGAAGTGTTTTGGAATAGCAACCGTTAGCTTTTATACGACGGTTCTTGGTTAAAAAATAAGGACAGCAATTTATGTATCTACAAAACAGAAGACAGCTGTATGTCCTTACATAACATCAAAAATGTTCTTGCTTTTTAGTGTACCGTCTGTTTACAAAAAAAAATGGAAAAACATTATTTTTTGTCCTTAATCTCCAAATTTCACTTTTTATAGATATCAAAAGGTATGTATAGGGTTTGATTATTAGTTAGTTTCGCTTTACTTCTTCAGACCACCAGATAGGTTTACTCTTACATCCATTGTTATGTCGCTTTAGCGTAATACTTGTGACACGTCTTCGTTGTCATTAAAATGAATAGAGTGACTGCCTGTCTAATCCTCGGTATCAGTTTCAGCACGTCTACCGCTATCTTCGACATGACCATAGGTAATCATCGTGATTAATTCCCGTCTACTATCTATATTACATTGAAAATATTCGTAAGATCAAAGAGGTGTCTGGGGAAAAGCAACCGTTAGATTTTATTGCATGGGATCGCGACGTGAATAATTAGTTGACTGTTAATTCGTATGTATTTGTCATCAGAACTGACTAGAAACCCGGAGTCGCTTTGATCATCAAGGCTACTGAAGAATGTGAAAGGTGCTCTTGGGCGGAGATGTTGAGTACTTGAGAAGTGCTGCTATCTTACTATCCTAGTTTTGATGGGGTTTTGGTAAATACAAGGGTGGTCTTCTCTTGCCATCAAGAGATTCATAAGTGATTTAAGACGTGTCACGTGCCATTAAGTTTTTCAATATTTTGGAATTCGCGTATTGATGAATGATTTAATACCTGCTTCAGTCCAATTTGATCTGTAATATAACGTCTCTTGTCGCATGACCGTATGTCCAGTGCCTTGCCAAAAAAAGTGTCATTAAAATGGTATTATTGAAGAGGGTTATATTTATTACTTTCGCATATATTTACGTGAATCGAAAGCAGTTTTGCGATACATGTACTTGTATATTTCGTATTAACGATCTGTCGTAAAAGGTATGGAAAATCATACAGAATAATTATTATGTTGTTGTTTTCATTATTACTAGTAGATCTACTGTACATTTTTTTCATTCATATTTTTACAATTAGTTGGAACGGATGTGGCCTTGGTCCCTCCGTTGTGACCGTCATTATCTGCATCCAGTGATGAATAAACGTCTTTTTATAAAGTTGTGCAGATTTTGGCGGGTGCTTTTTCGTCTCTGTGATGTCCAGTTTTTGCTGTGTCTAGTAATTATAGGTGTACCTTATTTACTTTTTATACTGCAGTATATTTCGCCAGTCTGTCCGCCCGGTTATCTGTATGACTTAGTAGTATGTAGTACTTAATACATTTCCCAGTGAACAGCATCAGTTAGTCTTGCAGCAGTGTTGTAACTAAGCCTCCAGCCCCGTATAATCTTGTTGTAAAGAAGTACGGCTGAGGACAGTTTTGTTTTGATGTGGCTGCATTAATGCCTTGTTCGTAAAAGACATTAATACAAAACGTGGCCAAAAATTCGGTTTCGTATTTATCTTTAGCATAAATATAAATTGTATTGTCCGACATGAAGGCGAAAGGTGAAATAAAATACTGCAATTTAGGTGGTTTATTGACACATGAAATTTTATTACGTATAAGGAGTGATTTATTTCTCCTAACACCGTGGAAGATCAGAGGTGTTTATCTGTATATTCAGATAAATTGTGAAATAATCAGACTGTTGACCTCATTCGATTGTCTGCGACCTGATCTTTCGCTCGCCGTGATGCGGACTCTTAAATTACGTATGTAATGGAGACAGCTATGAAACTGTACGGTTAAGGTTGTAGATATATAGGTTAGTCAATTGTTAAGGAAGACGAATTCCTTTGTTCTGCTTTTACCAATTTATTAAGCTCGAAAGCTTCAAGCATTTGGATTGTCACAATTCTGGAATTGGTTTGGAGGACTCTTGGAAGTGTATAGGTCAGATGTGAAGCGGCAAACATTTTGATGCCCTTTTTTTGGTGAACATTTTGCCTGTTGCACTTGTTGGTCTAGTCAAAAACTAGAGATCTGCTAAGTTCTTTGTCTGCAGCTGCGAATTTCGCGTTCCATTGTGGCCATTGCTGTTCACATTAAATTTTGATTTGACCGCTTGGTTGATAATGCACTTTGTTGAAATCTGAAAGCTTATTGAGTATTGACCCAATTGTTTGTTTGGTCGTTAAAAACTTTTTTTTTAGACAAAAAGTATAAAATTAAAATTTTAAAGAACGTTAGTTATATTTCAAACAACTAAATGAAAACTTTATATTATGTTTTATTTTTTGGATTGACTGGTAAAAGCATAACGGAATACCCGCCTTGCAGTTGAAGAGAACACGTAAGGTCATGGATACGATTTAAAAACAGGGCATGTAAAAGTATTAACCAGTTTGCCTTGTCGTGCTCTCTGAAAGGAAAATGATCACTTTTACAATACTTAAACATCTATCTTTTCTCTGAGACTGTGACTGTACCTTAACAACGATATCTACAGCAGACGACATTTGCATTTAATCCGTCTGAAGTACGGGACACGGAATTATATCACCGTGACCTTTGTGTATCGGCATTCCGACATAATGTAGGTATAATTACATGCACCATCCGACAAATTATAGGGTCTAGGGAGTTCACTGAAGTTCAAACCTGGTCAAATAATGCGATGTCATGCACATTTTAAAAAGTGAACCGCGTAGACACTAGAGTCATAGGTCGCAGTGAATGCGTCGCAAGTGACTTAATTTCTTAAGGTATCACCAGTCACCACTGGTAAAATATTCACTTCTAGTAAAGATACAAAAAAATAAGTTTGATTGAAGTGACTTTCAGGCACGTTAAACAGGTTGTTGGGAAATCATGGTCGAAGTATTGTTATATATGTCAGGTTTTCTTTTTGTGGCAAATTTCAGTAGAATTATGATCCCTGAATTTTCAGAATCTGTGATTACTCTTGTTTGCATATCGACTCTGTCATAGAACTTCACTTTTCCACAAAATTAATTCATAAGCATTGTTACTTCGGATTCGGGATTACTGTCTTGAACAAACTTAAATCGATTATTTTTTGCACAGTTATAGTTCATAAAATAGTGATTTAAAGATGTTTTGAACTCGGACAAAACCTTGACATAGATTTGAAAAAAAGCTATGGGCAATATTTGAACAATAGCTGTCCCTCACAAAGTTTAGTTATACATTGTTTTTTCTTAACGCCTATCTGTAACTAACAGTACTGTATCAGATCAATAAGTAAATGGCAATTGTAGAAAATGACCCTTTGAGTAAAGGGTCACAAAGTTGAAAGTCAAGGTAACGATTAGACTGACGGTCGTTAGTGGCGTACTTTTAAGGGGGGGGGGGGGGGAGTTTTGTTTAATGGAAAGCATGAATCTCTTATGTTGTCTTCATGTTCATTGTAGGTGACGCAGCTGTTAGAGAAACGTTTGAAGAGACTGGTGTGAAAGCAGGTATGTACATTTATTTGACTCCTGCTGTACGAAAAGCAGAAATCTTCACGTGTTATTCTCATGGTGAAAAACGAGAGAAAGAATTAGTATCATAGTGAAAACAAAGCTGAAAATGAGCGAAAAGTGTGGATTCAGACCAGACTGTGTGGATTTGCAGGCTGATCTGGATTCACACAGCACGTTAAGATTTCGCACACCGCGGTTTGATTCAAAATGTTTTTCGCACAGCGGGTCTTGTTGTTTCAATAAGTTTTAAGTGGGATGAACTGTTGTGAAATCGTCTTTTCTAAAGAATTATTTTAAATTATAAATTTGATTTAAAACTTCAAAATATGAAAATGGCGACCATATTGTAATTCTAAATTAATTTTACATGTTTTCACGTTACGTTGTTCAGTATTTCTTCACGTAACGGTACTGTATGGTACGCTTATATCTTGGATATTTAATCTGCAAAATATATTATTAACTTATTAATTGTTCATGTATGTGCGTAATTTTGCTTATTCATTTATGTATTTAATTCTCTGCAGTTTCATTTCTTTCATTTTATCCTGTTTTATATACTCTTTATCATGTTCATTGATTTGATATGAAATATTTTTACGGGTGTCATTATTTTTTAAATTTATTTTCTTTTGAATTTAAGATTGAAACACTAATTTTGACATTTTTGGTCCTGGGATAGATCGGGCAAAACATGTTAACTGTTATAAATGTTTACTGTAGTTCAAATGCACATTTTACTGAATCTTATTTACTGAATACCCTGTTTTGTTACCTGTAACCAAACTGTATCGTTTAAAAAGCAATAAATGCACTGGCGCAAACAATATCGTGTAAATAGATTTATTTATGTGTACTTATTTGCACATTGTGTTCCTAAACGATGACAAGCAACATGCAGAAAAGAAATCAAATATCTCGTGTATGGGTGTCCGATCGTTGGGTGGTACAGGCATCAGTCATTTGTACTATGAACAGAGGGTAAGATTCTAATGTTTGAAGGCGAGTCAAATAGGGATTGACAAATATTTTAGGTAGTAAAGTTGGCAAGCAGTGTTTGAAAAGTGATTATGAAGCCTCCCTGTGGCAGGTTTATTCATGCACGAAAAGCTCGTGGTAAACTGTTAGGGCCAACTGACTTCTGTTGTCTGTACCTTACTTGGAAATTTGTTTTTTAAAAGCTCTGAAAGTCACATCCTTAGCTATTTTAATCAAACAGTACTACAGGTTTTATTCTGTCAAAAGACATTAGTTAAGTTCGATAATGGTTGGTATTTCCAATCTAATTCAGCATGATTTAGCATTGGTCTTGTTTACTTGGATCCATATTTTCTGAGAGTTCATAATTTTACGAGGTCAGAATGTGTATTGTTCGATTTATGATCAGATCAGTCATGCACTTTCAAAGTTTTTTTAATCATTCCATTTCATTCATTTGGTCACATTTTGGAAGCAAGAGTTTTCAGAGAGATGTGTGAGAATTGCATACTTCGAAATACTGAGTATCGAAGTCGCCATACCGTTAATATTTTAAGACGGATTTGTTAACTGTGACTAAAGAGATTTTATTTGAAATCTTTCATTTTTGTACGAGCTAGGAGGGTATTTTAAAGGGTTGTTGTGGTTGTAACATGTGAAATTTAGTAAGTTATTACTAACTTAAATCACACTTAACGTTATTTTAACTAGAACATGCGACGATGCAACTCGAAAAATCATTACTTTTCATTTGAAAAAAAGATTAATGTTGTGATGGTGGCTTTGTCATATGCAGCGGAACGACCTTTCAAGACTCCCGGATCAATGAAGAACAGTTTTTCTCAGGCGATAATAAAAATTTCTTGCAGATCCCTAAACTTAGTTTGCAAATACACGGTTTAAAATTTTGAGCATGACTTCGCTTATTAGGTACAGTTTGTTTCTCATGCTTGAAGTTCTGTCGTTTCATTATAACTTTTATCATTTCTTCGGCTTCATTAGCCTAATTAGTAACAATTAACGCTTCAAACGCCCTAATACACATTAGTGGTGCGTTGGAAATTATCGAGCTGAATGTAACAGATTGTTTGGAACGGGGATTTCAGATATAAGATGTGTGTTAGTAGGGCAACGTCAGTCCGTTTGAAAAAATTCCCTATGCTCAATTGATCCTCATAATAGGATGATTTTACGGTGTTTTTATTTTGAAGAAAAAACTTCTTGTTTCCATGAATTATGGGCTTTTGAAAGCAAACCATGTATTTGCTTGAATAAAAGCATTTTGAAAGTTAGCCCCAAATTAGCAAGCCCCTTTTTAAGTCATGGATACATATTACACCTTTTCAGATTTTAGCAAAGATTCTTTTCTTTATTTGTTGTATTCGTAAATGCGGTATCCCATAGTGGTAACTGGTTGCAAAAGTCGATCCCGCCGAACTGCTGGTACTCGTATAAGAAATTTTGTTTTCGTACCAAAGAATTGCGCTTAGTTGAGCGACTTATCTCCAACATTTAGTCGGATGTCAATAAAGCCTCATTCAAATGGTTGGTGCCAAACCTGTATCGTTTTGGTCTGGTTAATGTTGACAGCTTATGACTTTTGTCGATGTATGTGCTTATTCGCCACTGCTAATATATGGATTTTAGTAAAACTTAAATGAGAATGTGTGATGATTGAAACATTTTTGTTGAAATGGTCCAGAAAAGGTACACACACACACGTACTTCCTAATAAGCGGTCGAATATCATGTAAACTTTCCTTGAATGGTTGAGCTTGGAACTACTTATGCTCACTGTTAGTGTGATGTTTGGTGAGATCTACTTACTTCTTTGTTCTTATGTTATAAAACTTATTTGACTTAAAATCTATATATCAAAATAAAGGCGGAAGTATAAATACTTTGGTATTGATTGCGTTTTGTTAAGGAGGTATTTGGCATTTGTATGAATAGAATCGTTTTGTATTTCAGTTCGATCTGTAAGTTTATTTAAGTAGGAATAATATTCCTTGTACACATTTGTGGTAAACTAATCGCATTGCTTTTTGAAGTGTTTAGCTGGTCGAAAAAGAAATGTTGTAGGACATTGTATTTTTTTATAGATAAAGTAATCAATGTATCTCTCACTTATTTAAGAATCATTTATAAAATAGAAAAAAGACAAGTTGTTATGAATTTGTGGCAGTAACTGATGTTTAATTCAATACATAGTACTGTTAAATTGAAAATTTTATTAGTTTCCGAAATTTCCAAAAACAATGCTTTATCTTCTAGCCATTTTAGCATTAGGAATTGTAAGGGTAATAAAATTATATAAATTTATGTAGTAACTTCAGATTTTTTCTATTAATGTCAAGGTAATGTAATTTGCTGTGTTAAGTGATAAGCTTACTTTTTATTTCTAATGTCCTTATTTTCACTCTGATCGTAGAAAATTGTCCACAATAGAAAATATTTATCCACTTTTAGTTTAGTTGTTCGACTGTCAACACTTATGCAAAAATAATGATAGATCTAGAATTTTACGGGTAAACTCTCTTCAGAATTGTTATATGTCATTGAACACCTTCCGGTGTAACTTTGTTTTTATTCACCAATTCTATCTGGAATTACATTTCTACACGTACTGGCCCCGTGCTTAAAACAATTTCTTGAGCACAATCTCATGCTCAGCACGACTTCATGCTCAAGTTATAAGACGTCGAGCCAAGTTATATTTATTTGCAAAGTCGGGTTTAATATAAAGATACATAAGCCCAACAACATACCTTCTAATTATTGTTATGTAACCCGACTTTGTAAAAAGATAGAGCTTGACTTCATATTACTTGAGCATGAGTTCGTGTTGAGCATGAGATTGCTCAAGAAACTTTTATAAGCACGGGACCTGGTCAAATAGTATGTCTTAATCGTGTATCACTATTATGTTATGTTATCTATGGCATTATTATTCCGTGTATGCTGATACTCATTTGGGCGTAATTTGGAAATTGAAATTGGCTAAACATTTTTTTATTTATTTAACGTATTAAGTATTATAACAGAAAAAAAACGAAACTGTACGTTTGACATACTTTTTTCGTATCAGCCTATGAGATTTTTTTTTCGCAAGCTTTACTTCTTGTTGAAGCTACTGATCATTTAGTGACAAAGAGGTTTAAAAATGTCAGCGTATTTTACTTTCTTAAACTTCATCTTTTTGTCTTGGAAAGAATGTACCAACTGCCTGATCAATCTCATTTCAATCAAATCCTGCTGCAGTCTTCTCTTCTCTTCGCTTATTTTAGAAAGGTACAATAACAGACTGATTGATGTGATTTGAATGAGATTGATGCCTGTTTAGCACACTCCAGAATAGACATTTATATAAATATGTAAATAAATACAGCACTACAAATGGTACTACGTATTTGCTTATAAAAATACATGAAATCAGGCATGAGAAGAGGATTAAGATTTCCATGTTGATCATTCAGTGTGGCGGTCTTTGGTTCGAAACAAACTTTGGTCATGGTCGCAATACCGCCCGTCAATCCATGCCCTGCCACACCTTAAGACATTGGTAGTGATATGCACAGAAAACCAACGGTGAGTGTAGCGTTCTTCGCAGTGGAGCTTGATGTCGAATTACTAGAAAAAGATTGGCATAATTATGTTGGATAATGGTGTTAGTCCCGCATCAAACCGACAAGGGATCTTGCATTTAAAAACTTACGTGAATTGACGAAACAGAAATAAGCTATATATATACGATCTCGGTACATATCAAATTCTGGATAAGTGCAACAATCGCGTTTACTTAAATTGACAGTCCTTATAATGAAGGCTACGCTCACCACAACTCAGACGTAGGTATATCTATACAAAAGCTACGACAGTTTATTTCAAAATTGAAAAGAGATAGATTGATAAAGTTTGACCTATTGTCAATGCTTCCTTTATTTCTACTCTGTCATGAGCCTGGGAAACTTTTGCGTGTGTTAAAGTTACACTATGTTACCCCTTTTCAAACAATACTAAGTACTTATTGATGCATTATAAGTAATTGTTTCTTTATCATATATCACTCAACTCGTAACTTTAGACCTCTGTGTCACTGAAAGTAAACGCATGTCAAAGGCTAATATACAGAGATCTCTGAAGATAATGTTTTAAGTCATTTTTCAGCGATTACCTTTACGATATATACTTTTCTTGTTAAATATACGACACAATACAAGGTCTTATATAATAATAGAATCAGTTTTAGATCTTTTATCAATAAATTGAATTTTCAGAAAGAAGAATGTAGATTTTCTATGGATTTTTAAAAAGATTGGTTTTGTTTAAGCTATATTTGTCTAAGTTTTGAAGAAAGTTGATCGAATCAACTATGCTTTTTAAAATATAACGAACTGGTGTATTATAGGGAGTTGTTTTAGTTCGGACCCACGATAGGTTTCAAAGGGTTAAAACTTTTAGTCGGAGCACGGTTCAAACAAGAAACATTGGTTTAAGACACGGACACCTTTTTTCTCCCGCATTTCTCAGTGGTCTGAAAATGAATGAAATACCTTTTTTCTAAATGTTACAATAAATGCATTGAGATAGCGATACCTTTTACACCTCTCCAAAATATTCCTCCAAACAATACTTTTAAAAGGTCATGTTTTAACAAACCGTGTGAACTCCACTTCAACTTTATCAAAATGTATCGTTTCTTCTTTATTTTTTCTCCTTGGGTAAATGAATGGAACAACGGTTCGATTTGTCCCTACTTTTTTATGAATCGGGTTACATACTGTATGATTACCGCTGCAAGTATTGTGAACTCGGTGGGAATTTCAAAATGAATCAAAGGGACATATTATTGCCAACTCTATCAAGGCGGTAGATCAGAAATTAAAGGGTGTTTGTAAATAAAAAAAAATCTCAAGGCTTTTAAGAGATAGATAACTTAACGTGAACCATTTTTCGAGACACACGAACCAAATATACTTTGTTTGATTTTTTTTACTTCTGAAAAGGTTTCAAGTAGACTTTATATTTCTTTGTTAAGTTATTTTGTTCCATATTAGTCTGTTTTACCTGATGCATATCTAAACCGTGATAAACAAAACCTTTAATGGTTTTATTAATTAAATTAAGGTTTCCATGAATTAAGTACATTATTATAATCGGCATTACAGGTCTTGGTATTACTTGAGCTTTTTGTACCTCCACATAATAAGGCCAGGATTTAAATACAACGTTCAGTGCGTTTATACTCGACATTACATGTCTCGATATTATTTGAGTTATTCTTTTACCTTACACGCTGCCCCTTTGCTTAGTAAGCTCAGGATTTAAGTACAACGCGCAATATGCTTATACTCGACATTGCGTGTTTCGTTTCGATTGTTGAGCTATTTTATGTACCTTATTAACTGCGTTTTCTCGCAGTAAGATGCTTCATCTTCTTGGTATTGATTTGTCAGTGGGTTTGGATAACGTAAATGGTCAGTTTTTATCTCTGTACTTCAGTTCTAGAATTACTGTGTAAAAGGCTAATGTCGTCATGTGAAGTCCGTGCAGCCACTTATCAACCAGTAATATCACCGTGAAAATGTCTAAAAGGTCTAGATTTCCTGGCAGGCTAAAGCAAAACGCAGTTGAGTCTTAATCAGAATGACTGACTAGATGGCCAGGCTGATCTGGACCCATACTTGCCTGTCTCAAAATCCAAAGATTTGTTTGGCTCATCAGCATTCGTATGCTGTAGCGTGCTGATCCCTTCCGTATTATTATTCATTTATCATTTTGTATAATAAACACTGTTATTTATTTAGACTGGTTGAGTTCACGACTTAATTAGTTTCCGGAAGTCATTTATCCAGGTGTGAACATGGCATGATAATTGAAATAAATTGTCATGATATACGCCGTTACATTTCCTACACTGTCACTTCAAGAAGATGGATATGAATTCATGAATAATAACATCAATGAATTCTCCAGGTTCATTCATATTTTCCGTTACGTTTTGCTCCATGAAAATTATTTTGTTTCATTTGTTGTTTTTTTTTCATTGTATGTAACAATGTTTCTTCTGGCGGCATTGTCCTTTCATTTCATTCATTAATTTTATCATGGTGTTCACAGCTTTACTATGGAAGTTTGTGTTGGTTTTACGAGGACATGACTTTGTGTGTGTTATACGGGGTTTCCTCAAAGCACCGTCTAGGTGAAACACTTCGTTAGTAATTTGTATCTATAAGAAATATTCTGGTGTGTTTCAATTGGCTATGAATTTGGTTTTTGCTCTTCAAACTTGACTAAGAATGCAGCTTTCAAAAAGTACGTCGAAAAAAAGCAGTGAATTACTTTAGAGAAAATAGCGTAGTCATTCTGCAAGATTATTTGCCCTCACTCCTAATATCTAACTCAAAGCGACTTGCAAGTTCTGAGGTCGTGTTCAAATTTCTGTTGAAGGATTGTATTACAGTTGCTGTTTTTTTCTCGACATAAACTGTTTCTATTGTTCTTTGCAAAACACTTTATGGTTAGAACAATCAGCATTTAACCACAAAATTATTCAAATAACTTGCACGTTCCTAAAATAAGTATATTAATTGACATATGCCTTACAGATGGACAGTAAAATTGCAGCATGATTTACAGTTATTGCGATTTCACGATTTAAGTGATAATTGGATTGTAAATAAACGTTGCATAAATTACAAAACGCACTGTCTCATTATTTATCATTGCTGTCTGTTTTGTTTCACTTTCTATTCTGCATGTTTCTTCTGAAGTAGTAATTATTTCACAGACTGCATAATCACAATATGCATATTGCATCAGTGCATGACAAGAAATTAAGTATCTTACTTTTAGATTGAAAGTTTCATGGTATCTTCGACTTTCAAAACTGTTTCAGGTCTGTTCATTTGACATACTGATTCTAAAAAAAAATCGTGTACTGTTTCCGCATATTTTTTGGCAAGAAGATAAAATACATAGTCTTCTTGAGTAAATAATTATAGATTATGCGCATTGAAAAGACGTGTTTTTGTGTATGTGGGTACTTTTCGCGCATGCATTTTCGGTCAGTAGGTCATAGGTCAAGGTCAGGCTGATCTTTATATATTTGCACTGGATTATTTATGCGCAGGTGGGGAGTCTCAAAGATTTTTTTCTCAGAAATTAAGCAGTCTTATAAAGTTCGAGTTGTCATTTGCACGTCGTTAAATGACAGGGTTCAGCTTTATTTCCCACTTAATTTGGGTAAGTTGTTCACCTTTAGTTCGTATTTAATAGTTGTATTATTTATATATTTCCTTATTGCAACTTTACATTCTAATGTACCAAATGATGTGTCAGCTGTAATTGTAAAGTAATTTAGGAAAGACATTATGTCATAAGCGTGAATTATGTACTTAATGTGCCTAACTTTGATGTGTATTTGCAGTTGTAATAAATATCGTAGTGTTTTTCAAGTGGCATTTTGATACTTTTATTAATATTTATAGCTGCTTCGACGTGCGCAATTGATTTAGCTTGTTAGATTACTGATGCCTCCAGCCAACAGATGCATCAAGGTGCTATGTAAGAAAACATTAAATCTGAATTATATGCCACTTTTTTTTTTTTTTTAGATTTTTGAACTTACACAAATCTGCAAACGGGGATATGAAATATTGGCTTCAGTCGATAACGTGTACACGGACATTTTTTAATTAAGATATTTTTTTATTTTTTGAAAATTTAAATACAATCCAAACACGGTTGTAAAATTCGTTGAAGGACAGCTCCTGAATGACCAAGGGAAGGGGGGGGGGGGGGACAATTCGAGGTTGCCATGGTTACATTTGAAAATAGCCAAAAGTTATTTTCTAGCCAACTTAAAAGCAACGTGACGAACATCCTATATCACTAAAAAGAAATAGTAAGAGAACTATTTTGACTTGCATTCTCTGCGTCATTTATAATCATAATCTCAATTAGTTCAAAGTTCATACAGCACACTGAAGTTTGTTGATTTATTTATAGGTATACATATATTTGTAGTGATTGCAGTTGGTTCGTTTTAAAGCTATTTATTTAATGTTTGTCGGTGGTTTATCGAAATATAACGGTGAATTATATCCCGGTAAACACTCAGTGGGAACTATCAAAATCTGTTACCCGGATTAACGTCTAAAAGTATACCGAAAGTATTGAATGCCGGAAACTATATGACGATAACATCGTTAAAATGACGTCATCTTTGCGATGCTTTCTGATGACGTTTTCCACAATTTTCGACATTTTCTTGAAATAAACCCATTAAAAGTAGTTTAAGACATGAAATAAACGGAAAAAATAACAGCTTTTGGTGTTCACGAGTGAAATTATCCTCTGTATATTGAATAATATGTATAACTTTGTTTTGCAGAATTTGCGTCTGTGATAGCGTTCAGACAACAACATCAGCATCCTGGGGCCTTCGGTCGATCAGACTTATATGTTGTTTGTCGTCTGCGACCTTCAACCTTTGACATCATACCATGTGAGCGAGAGGTTTTGAAATGTCAATGGATGGCGATAGAAGATCTTCGAGAACGTATACAAATAACCTCTATGACACACAGAATAACTTCTTTGATATTGCATGGTCTTGAACATGGATTTGATTCCATAGATTATACGGCGGAAGACATGAAATCCGTATATAAAGGAATGCATTTCACTTTGTTTCACAGGAATATACACTAAAACAGATATAGTAATCATTCTAGTCCTTTTGATGTAAACCAAAAAAATGCAAGATTTCTGAAACCTTACTAGTGAGGCAATAGCATTAGATTTTGGAACAGCTGAATTGCATTTTGCGGTAAAGTTCCAAAGCTTATTTCAACTTTGTTGCTTTAGACAAATGTGATTTTTTGACAAGTTTATATATATTTAATGCGTTCAGTCCTACTAAAGTTGTTGTAACTAGTCTTTTATCATAAGCAAACGGGTGATTGTTATTGGTTTATCTCAGGACTATATGTGTGGAAAGACTTAATAAAACATAGAAAGGCTGGTGTTTCTTAGTTTGTAAATGACGCTTGTGTGGCAAGGATGGAAGTAAACCGCACACGATTTGCTTTTCTTCAAAACGATATACAAATAAAAACCAGTTTTAAATTCTCTTTTAATTGAATGTCTCCTGTACAAAATTGTCTAAAGGTTTTTCTGTCTATTGTATGGAATTCAAAAAAGTTATCTTTAATAGATATGACGAAAAAGAAATTAAACGACACTTAAAACCCCGGGGTTATCATCGGTTCATCACCGCTGGGTACCGTTATAATTTCTAATTTATATACCATTGTATTCGGAAAGTTTTAAATTCCTCTGGTCAAATAGAAAGAACATATTCAAGGCTTTAATAATCCGATAATGATCGGTTACACTGTTTTGAGTTTGATTTAAATATGTACATACCAAATTGAAATATGACATATGTCAATGCATGGAGCGTGCTGCACCCAAAAATAGTTCCACTTTGGATGTCAAAGAAATTGCTCACTTAAGGTGATTATCTTATTACAAGAGATCACTGCTTTGACATGAAAAAAATTCAAACGATTCAATTTTTTGATAATTAGATGATATTAACGTATCAGTGGCACGCGAATCCTATTAAATTGTCAAGCATTTTTGTCATAGGATGTTCGAGTAAGTAATTATTGTGTTGTGATATGACAGTAAAAAGGGAAATTAGAAAACATCATCATCTTATTAGCAAAACTAGTTCTATGAAAGATATTAAAAGACAAGCGCTATGTTAAGTATGATTGGTACCTTTTTCACAGTTGCTGGCCTCCGATGAATTGGAGCTTTTAGGTTATTTCTTAATCCGATACGACGAAGCAGTTTAACTGGTAATTTTCTGAAACTGATATTTTTTACCAAAGGAGTCGCAAATTAAAATAATTTATATATTACAGGTCTTTATATATGTTTACTTACACTTGATGTAAAGCAGTTTTTACCTATCAACTGTATTTAGATAAGTAAAAGATGAGTTAATTCATTGCCTTAAGACGATTTAGGTATTATTTTCGACAAAGCCCTATCGTAAAATTGTCTCCAGTATATCATATACGGTGTATTTTGTCTTTTTGGGGGAAAACCGCTAACAACACTAGAATAAAGTGATGAAACTTACCTCTTACCATGCAATATATGTAAGTTGTATTGCAAGTGTGCAATTCGGGCAGTGCCTACATGGTAGTGAAGGAAATCTTGATTAGAAAGAGGTAGCGAGCAGTGGTCGTGGGCGCTCAGTCCAGATTGCAAAAGTAGAAACATCAAGTTTGCCTAAAGTTTTGTAAGGCAGAAATATACGTGTCCAGCTATTGGGTATTGACATGAAATATGGTATGTATGTAGCTTATATTGAGGTATAGCTTTTGATTGTTTTGGCGTTGTTGGGGTCAAGGTCAAGGCCATCTTTACTTAAAACAGAAATGTTTAAATGCGTATTATATCTAGTTTGCTTACCTACACACCTGTTTGAATGTTTGCTAATCGGGAAATAGCTGGAGGCACTTGTGATGACTTTTTTCCTTTAAAAATGAAAATCCTGCCGCTGGTTATATGTTAAAAACCTTGTTTTGAGGTATTGCCGTGTTTATTGTTATAAAATCTGACTACAGTACAGTGACAGAAACCTATCAGATTAAGCTAGGTCTTATTTCATTTAAAGGAAATATCTGTGAAAATGAAGTTTTCACATTATAATTAAGACTAATTGTTACTTTATAACGAATACATGTATAGGTGAGCCATATCCCCAGTGTTGCTTTTATTGGGATACAACGATAAACACCGAGGAGAACATGTAAGTCTCGCCTCGTTCCTTTTTCTTCAATTATTATACTATTGCTTTGTACTAACTTACCGTCTGCGGCTTTTCCGTATGACCCAAATATACTGTATGCAATTGTTTAAAATAGATCCATCATGTTCATTTATCAGAGATATCATTTCCTATTAGCTATTTGACTAATATCTTCCTTTGTCCTACCTTGCTATATTTATAGTTACATGAAAGACAGAATAGGTCATTTATGGTCCTCATATATCAGGTGTAAACAATTTGGTTTGATTCATGTTTACAATAAGTTCTTTATTTTAATCGAGTTAATAATCAATTACTACTGGGTAAGATTTATAAATTAAGGCGACTCGATTCCTAAAACTGAGCCGCTATCTTTTGATCTATCTCATCCAAGAATCAACGTGTAACGGAAGAAACATGTTCAATGTGCATAGCCTTTTAACCATAAAACAATCCGTATGTAACTTGATGAATTTTAATAGATTGCATGAAATTTGATGAGTTTTAACAGATCTTTGACCCTGATGACTTGATGTTTACTTCAGATACTTGAAATGATGACAGGTTTTCTGATCAGATCTGTGATTTAAAAAAAAATGTTTCATTTTGATACCGTTTTAATTGATACATTTGTCCTACAGGGAATTTTGAAGAACTGTATAAGTGATATTTTAAGTGAATACTGCCATCTGCTAAATAGTACATGCATACCATTTACAATACTGAAGCTTTTTATCGTTCTCCTTTTAGTTAACGTATTTTTTATGTCTTGACACGATATGTTAGGGTAGAAGATTGCATTTCAGATTCCAGAGTAGATTATATTTCTTCATTTAGGATCCCCGACACAAATGCATCGTTTAGCAAACTCAGTTGAAGGTGATTATGTCTTTCGTTCTCCTTTTAGTACAAGTATTTTGTTTTGTCTTGACAAGATATGTTAGGGTAGTAGATTTCATTTCCGGCACACATGCAACGTTCAGCAAACTCAGTTGCAAGTGATTCTGTCTCTGTGACTAGTTCAAATTATCTGCATGGTTCGAAATTTAGACTGCAAGTTTTCACTGAGCACCCTTTTAAACAAATAATTAAACTGTCTAAATTAAAAGTTTTAAAAATTTGCGGGATCAGATTTGATACCTTTGCGTATTCATACGGAAATAGATGTATATTTTTTAACGATTTGTTTCACATATTGTTTTAAACCATTCTAAATGAACGGGAGAAACTAGTCTGCCCTTTAAGTTTCATGTCAAGCGAACACATAACTTCATTGATGTAATAAACCAAGCTAGAAACAGTCATCAAATTCCGTTTGGTACCCTCTTAATAGTGGTTAAAGAGCAATAAATACAAAAAAATAGGTGCATGTCATTTCTAAGATTCTTTTGGTTTTACACCTGTTACCTAATCTTAGCATCTATGACAAAAATGTTTACACAGTCCCTTGAATCTAATAGCATTTTTCTTGCTGAGCCATTTTAGACTTTGCCCTTTCAAAGTCATTAAGCAACGTATCAGACCGTATTTCAAACCTTGACCCGACTAATATCCGTCTAACAAGATCCTCTGATTGACTCATGTAGCCTCGTTCCCATCAGACATGTGTTAGTTCTTTGTTACTCATCCTTCCATTGGTGATCAGCGATGTTAATTGTAATGGACAATTAACTGCGGTGATCAGACTACCTGATATCATTATAATTTTTGACAATGTGGCGATTACCTGCATTCCATGTTTACGTTACACCTACTCAACCTGGATGATCTGTTTTTCCCCTTCTCTAATTTTTTTTATGAATGAGTCTTCAGTATCGATGTCCTTGTGTTGATTACTTACAAGCAAATTAATGAAATGAGTAATCGGTCCAAGGTTCTGTCTAAGACATAATTAGGCCCTTTTACTTAATAATTCTTCCGTTGAATTATTACTTTGTTACATACCATGGTACTGCTGGATTTTGCTGACCGTGTTTAAATTTCTTTTCCTAATGTGTTTGTTTCTCGAGACATACACTTGGTGTTTTTTCTTATCTTGTTTATTTTACTCTTTGTTGTCCTTCGGAGAACTTTGTTGTCAACAGTACGTCCATCCTCCGTTTTTGTTTGTTCATTTGTTCATGGTATCTGAGGTTAATTGTTTTTGGTTCTGTTGGATGCAAGCTCTGTGTCATCTAGGATTGTTATGCGTCTGTCTAGCATCGTCAACAATGACTTCATCATAGAATTCCCCCTTTTAAACCATATTTCAACCAATCGTCACAGGTATTTTCCTTGCGTGTTCTTGATTTGTTCAGTGTAAAATTCTGGTTTCCATTGCAACCAAGAGAGGAAGAAAAATTACTAGAAACACATGGCCAGATTTTTAAACAATTCCGTAAAAAATATTGTATACGCGACCTTTTATCATAATTTCATCAGATCACAGTGTATCAGGTTACAGGACACCTTTCCTTTATTTAGTATAGAGGAAGCTTTGAGAATCATTTGTCAGGATTTGCTCGATTTCAAAATAATTGAACAGAAATATTACTTTGGTGATCCTAGCAAAGGCCTTCACATTCACATTTTGTTTTGTTAATATGGGGCCCGGACTTAAGATGAAAACTTACTGACACTTTTTCAAATATTTGTGAAATTCAGCTTCTTAGAGGACTACTTATCAAATTCTGTCAAATTTGTTTAGCTTTTCAGAAACACAGCTGACAGTATATGTGTGGATGGTTTTCACTGAAACTTTCGCTAGAGCCAGATTTGATAAATCTAGCCTCATATTCTTTCTTAACTTTAATGACAACGAACTATCTCAGTTGTCCTCATCAAAACGCTATGTATAGCTTTCTCGGTAAGAACTATCATAACCTCGACCGTTAGATGTTTTATCTGGTACCTTTCCCCCGAGGTCTGAACTGATTTGTACTCGTGACCTCCTTAATCCTTTCAAACAATGTTGTTCAATAAGACATGTGAAGATTTATGAAGAAAAAAACTGTTTAATATATCTCTTGAAAGGTATTGTTCATTTGTATGCATTTTGTTACAGTTTTCTCGGCACATTCGGTTCATATTTTATTGCAAGATGTATTGTTTCCAGACATTGGTGAGATGATTCCTAGCCTCCCGGAATAATACAGCCAGTGTGTGCACGCAGGTTGTAATTCTTTATTGGCCCTTGACCCGATTAGATCAGAGAGAAATCTAGGTCTTCTAGCACACCTAAGTCCTTAGAATATTTGGAACGGGGATAAAGATGTATTGTTGTATGTTGGTAATAAATTTCCTAATAACGCATTTATTATCTTCTCTTGCACATGATTTTTCCGAACGTGAAACAGGGTTGTTAATTCACAGTACGAGAGTTAGATTTTTTTTTATTTTGTTGTTACCTCTACGGATTTAGTCAGCACTATTCTCACGTTTGATATCGTGTTATTGTATCAACATTTTGATCAATTAATATGAAAATTTCATAAGATTCTTATGCGGCTTTTTAGCAACACTTTTGACTGGTTTTCTGCAAAGGTAAAGAAAAGGTAAATGTTTGTATGACATTAAACCCTTCGTTCTACTAAACGAGGTAAATCAGTGTCTTAGTCACGTTCTAAATTAGTACTATGCACCGAACATAACCTCGTTTCAGGTAATTATGTCTTTGATAATTAAGGTTATAGTTGACCAAATTTAACACACTGTCTGTCCGAGCCACGATCCATTTTCATGTTGTTTATTATATTCTAGAACATTCGCGAAAGGGATTTTTCTCGGCTGAAGACCTTTTTATAAGTGCAGTGTGTACCTTGTCTTTTGCCTTTTCTCTAAGTTGAAGGAAGTCGTCTGCATGTTCGTCAGACCTGTGTATGATCGTGATTGGGGACTATTTTTTTATGCTCCACATTTAATGATCACATACTATCAATGTATATGATCTCTGCATTCAACATACTAAATCATATTCATTCAACTCTACATTTTACATAATTATTCGAACTAGATTCAGGTCATTCAGTCCTGCATCAGTCGCACAACTATAAAACTTAGACAAATGCAGATCCATAATTGCGGAAACTCTTTATCGCCAAGATATACTTTAAATGTTTATTAAACGTTTACACATTCTTAATTTTTCAAAGTTTATATAGAGCTTATAGGATTTTGGGAGAACTCGCTGCATTCCGTATGCCTACCTATACAACGAATATGACCGTGCAAAGCTGAACAGCTTTCCCTCATATTTCACAGTTTACTCGTGCAAACGCGTGCAGTTATTTAAAGCTTAGTTTAGCTTGTATTTCACGACCTGTGCACTTTGGAACCCTCGTATTACAACAAGAGTGATATTTCTTCCAAAGGTGTTTCTTTTTTATCTGTTTTATTAGCAAATATTGAAGGGTTCTAACATCTGTTCTGCCTAGAATCTCGTACTGGATGCATCGAATAGAAGATAAACTTGGCTAACATTACGTAAATATAACAAAGGTTTTTCTTTCCTTTAGTCACGGATGTAGATTGCTTAATCGTTGCGAACCATTGAGAGGAGATTCTAAGGGTGGTCTGACCCAAGTTCTCTGGATCAAGAATTTTCAATTTGGCAAAATGTTTTATATCTCAGTTTTTATGGTCCCTGATTACGAAACTTTTTTTTTCGTGTTCGACTCATTTTGAGTGCGAAGTGTTTTTTATATTAATGAAATACAAAAAAAGTCCTAGTATAAAAACATTTTACGAAATTGCAGAAATCTATATTATATAAAATGTTCTATTGATCCAAAAGTCTGAGCACGAAATTAAGTAGCATTTAAAACTCACGGGACATGTCCACATTTTACATCTGAATGCAGCTGTCCTTTTCGGTTGTTGCTTTTGTCCTTCTTTGCTCCTGATATGGAGAATGGAAGGCCAAAAACTGAATTTTAACGAGACCGCCAGAATATCTTTCGGTATAAACCTCGAGGCAGCCGTCAATAAACCAACTGAACATGAGTGTCAAGAACTGCCTAAAATCAATGATGAATCAAATAAATTTAACTAAACTTTCATAACAAAAACGGAAAATACTCAAAATAGACACAGACTAACATTTTGGCAAGGGACGTCAAACCAAAGAGAGATAAGATTGCTCTAAATTAGCTGACATAATGAATGCAGTTCTTTTAAAGAATGAATATCTTTTGAAAAGTTTTTTTCAAATATTTCCACGAAGAACCAAGTTTATTTTTCCTTGATACTAATCTATATAGTATCATAAAAGATATCAGTAAATTGTAAACAGGCAACTCACGAAATCAGGATGCCAAGAAACTATTTTCTAGAATGGTGTGACAGATAAATAATTACGAAACCCTTACGTGTCCACCATCTGCTGGAAGAGTGAGGAGTGACGGGCACCAGGGTTTTTGTTTAACGCAAATAGACGCATTATGTTTTATATCGAGAAATGTTATGATTGCTAATTTATCAATACGAAATACACTTTCTTGTAACACAATTTGTCCTGAAAGAAGTTCATAGAGCCTCACGTTTCGCTATTTCTATTTAAATGTCCGCACGCTACAAATTGTCCGAAATAATTCCAGTTATGTCGTCAACTTTCATTT
>JAFMSR010002296.1:0-24907 GCA_022818135.1 Saxidomus purpurata
ATATACACAGTCAAATATGTCTTAACAGGTGTTGTATACGTCATGTTTATTGTGTCTGAAAACTTATGATTGTTGACACATTGTTGACTGGACAATTAACCTATAATTGTTGCACAAACAGCAGCAGCATCTTTTGACCATCCGCTATAATTGTTGATTAATAATGGGGTTAGCAAGTTGTTTGATCTAAATAACTGAGATGTTGAATGTTAAAAATTAAAGACCTGGGCAGGTATATGCTATATGTATATTTGCAGTATGTGGTAGTGAAGATAGTTGATTTGCAAATAGTTGCTATGATAAGTGAAGAATGTGGTAATGAGATAATTAAAA
This sequence comes from Saxidomus purpurata, assembly GCA_022818135.1. Taxonomy (NCBI): domain Eukaryota; kingdom Metazoa; phylum Mollusca; class Bivalvia; order Venerida; family Veneridae; genus Saxidomus; species Saxidomus purpurata. The sequence continues at coordinate 334 of JAFMSR010002296.1, forward strand.
ATATTGCATTGTAAATAGTTAAAGTTTGTACACACTTGTGCGGTTGTCAGAGGAATAATGTCACTGTTAATGCTCTGATATATATTCACCACATGGCACATGGCTTAATATTTCTCCAAGTTGGCAAGTACTTCCTAATTATAGAGAAATTAGAGAGTTTCAAACTTTGCATTGTGACATGTTAGTTATACCTATTGTAATGTTCTTGCAGGTTTTAAGTGATGAAGGTAAGCGAAGTCAGTATGATACATTTGGAATGGCTGGTCCAAACATGGGTGGGGCTAGGCCCGGCGGATTTCAAGGTGGTTACCAAGGTAAGTGCTGGAAAATTATTTGTAATAGAGCAGTTATTGGTAGTAAATGTAAAAGTATCACTTCATATCAATAATTATGTTCACTTTATTAAGCACAATACTTGCCTACTACCTGGCCCACACAAAAATCTGTGAGAAAAAGATTAAAAAGGCATACACTACAGCTATAATAATCAACAATGTACATGTAATAGCAATGCTTTCACCAGTTGCAACAAGTATCGAACATCAAAGACGCAATACTGGTAAATGCCACAGTAAACAGATTACAAGGTTATTGTTTTGGAATTGTCAGTTGCCCAAAATATTGGGAGCTGGGGGTTTGAAACTTTATACATGTTACACCAAACTGAAATCTGGCTGTATCAGAGACTGGTTTTGATTTAAGCGTGAATATGTTTCTTGATTTTTTCAGGATTTGAGAACTTCCGAAGTGAAATTGATCCAGAGGAGTTGTTTCGGAATATGTTTAAGGACTTTGGATTTTCTGGGTTTGAGAATCAGTATGACAGTAAATGGGGCAGTGCACCTGCAACAGAGGTACTGTCTTTGTTGCTCCCTTGAATCTGTACTTTTTCTGTTCATTAAATACAATGTCCATGAAGATAATAGTCTGCTTTATGAGCTGAACAACAGTAATACTCCATGATATGTAACAGTATTTGGCCATAGATTATAGATCAGATCTAATGGTTATAATATTAGAGGGGGCAAGTGGGTTTGTATTCCTGAAGGATTTAGAGTAAGTTTTTGCGGAAGATAAAATTTAAATATTGTCATATTTAGCGTGTTCAGTTGTAGTTTACTGTATATCATGGCATTTAACCTTGGAGGAGGGGCTTTCACCCTTATACATCATTGTAACATGTCATTGGCACAGAAAACTTCATATTGGCCCTGAAAAATTTTGCTGTAGAGGTTTTAGTAAAGTAAAGTACATTAAAGGTTAAAATGAGTAATTTACGTAGAACTGTTTGTAATAAACTGATTTTGAATTACACACTATAAAATAACAGCGAAACGTTTGGAGCCCCTGTATATTACGGTACTCCGGTAAACAAAGATATGGTAGTTCAGTGTAGAGCAGTTGAGTTTATGTAATGGTATCTGAGCAGGTTACAGTTTGTTATTGTATTCAGGTGCAGTTAGATATATGTCAAAAAAAGACTCGTAGAAAGTTGGTAAAGATATGCGTCAACAAGAGTATTCAGGTGCAGTAAAATATGTAAGCTGAAAACTGTTTCCATCAGAGTCTGCTAGATGTTGCCCCTCCTCCACACTTTGCACATCTAAAATTGTCGGCAAAGACAGGAAATTACAGCTGGTAATATTTTCTAGATACTGATGAATCTCAACTTCCAAGAGGCATGTCGAGGCGTGAACAAGGAAGTGGAGATGAATGTGAGCGAGACGTGTTGGAACTGCAACGGTAAAAAAGCTGCGCCAGGTACGAAACCTCAGACTTGCCCTCAGTGTAACGGCACAGGAATGGTAAGTGTACATATTCTAACATGGTTTAATAAATCATTTATTCCAATTTAGTAATTTATTTACTCTTGATTTTGGAAGTAACTTTTACAACTTACAATAATCAGTCTCAAGACTTGCTCCAGATCATGAGATGGAACCTCGAGGAGTTAGAGGCAATGTGAAATCATTTTGTTTTGACACTGCCACTACATGGCACTGTTTGGGATCAAACCTGGGACCCTACAATCACTGCACCTTGGAAGCTTTATGATGAAATGTTTATTGTTCTTGAAAATTGTATTGCTTATTTATACAAAATTGATAGGTGTTTCCCCATGTAATACCATACGAGAATCTAGTTAACATTTTTCTTTGAACAAGTAGTCAGGCTTTCATTTCACTTATTACATCTGAAAAATGCTTTGCTGGAAGGTAGTGGACCCCTTTCAAATGAAGCCTCAACAGTTATTCAATTAATACATATGGTTTGTTGTTCTAAAGTCGTGCGTCGTCCTAAAGTCATGCATGTATCCCGTATTTTTCATAAAAACAATACTTTCGGGATTTCACATCCGTTCCTGCAATGAAGTAAAATAAGAACAAAGAATTTTACTGTCTCTAAAACTGTGAAGAGAAAAGCATGTTATAAGACTGAGGATAGTGTTGAACTATAAGAAAACAAATAAAAGAAATGCAGTTTTACCTACAGCAGTCATTCATTTATATATAAAATAATCAAAAAATAATGCGCACTGCAATGTTTCAATACTTTTTTAACACCTCCCAATATAAAATGAGTATATTTTTAGAACATTTACTGCAGGTGTTGTGACATCAAAATGTCCCATGAAAGAACCAATGAAAATGCACAACTTTTGGAGGACAGTTCAAAACAAAAATTGCTGACCTTTAAAATGAAAACACACCATTCTCTCATATATAAATCGATTGTATTATGTCAAATTACCCCTTCATTTTAACAAACAATAACCACTGCCATTATAACTGGCTGAACAATATAGAAAATGTTTTCAATTTTCTTTGTGGTATGACTTAATTCATTTTCATGCACGACTTTTAGCATATGAAGCATACTTGTTCCTATTGCAGGAGACAATTAATACTGGACCGTTTGTGATGAATACAACCTGTCGTATGTGTGGAGGACAGAAAAAAATCATAAAGCAAAAATGTAACGTGTGTCGTGGTAAAGGAAGGACCCTGGAACGGAAGAAAGTGGTGGTGCCTGTGCCAGCAGGTAGGTGATAGTGGTCTGCCTCTGTGGCAGAGTGGTAACAGTTGCTGACTTGAAATTACTGTCATCTTCCATTGATTTGGGGTCATGGGTTTGAGCCCTGCTGCAGACCATGCCGCTTTGTGTGAGAAAGTTGGCAGTTTCTTACAGAGGATAGGGATCTAGTACGTATTGTCAGTTTGAAGGGTAATATCACTTTTAAGGGAAAGGTAATATCACTTTAAGGTCTGCAGGTAGTGTTATGACTACTGACAGGCGAACATTATGCGGCCTTTTGATTACTACAGTATGTGAATATTAAGACAAAATTACAGATTTTTAATTTCATTTTTTAAACATTTTTTAGGATTTTATTGTCTTTTACATCTGAACATCATAATTCATTTGTTAATGTGTAATACAGTGATGTATGTTTTTGTTCAAAACTGACATGTAGAATACATTTGTTTTGCATTAATTTTAAAAATACAGGTATAGAAGATGGACAGACAGTTCGTTTGAATGTTGGGGAACAGGAAGTCTTTGTTACGTTTAAGGTAAACACTTGACTCAAACTTCAAAGTAACAGCAAGCAAGTCTGTCTGTCTTTGCAACAAGTGCAGATCATGATCAGCCTGTACATCGGTAGTGTCTGAGCATAATTTGAAGTTTTGCCAATCAGAAAGTAAATTTTAAGAGAGCACCACAATGAACAAATAATGGTACTACTTGAATTGAAAGATCAACAAGTCAATTTTATATATTAGTAGATAAGGTCGAAAGGAATAATTGGATGTGAATGATGAGTTTTCATCCTTTTACTAAGCTTTAAGCTTTGAATCAGTCAGCACAAAATGAATGATTTTCGATTAAAGTTGCCTAGTTACAATTTTCCTACAATAGATTGTTACATCTAAGGCAGATTTTCTCCTAACAATATGCAAGCTTTAGTTCAGTTAACCATATTTGCTTACATTGGGCTTTGGTACAAAGGGTATCCGCCTCAGTGGTCGAGTGGTTACAGTCACTGACTAACCTCTCAAGGATTGAGTGTGTTAGGTTCAAGCCCTGCTCAGGACCATGTCTCTTTTCTGTGAGAAAGTTTGCAGTTTCTTACAGAGGATAGGTTCTAGAACTGGTTCTTCTCAGAGACGATAGTTAGGTAAACTGCTCTCATGTAAACCTGACTGAAATACAGTTGGAATGGTGAAAGTAAATACTTGACAGCGTCCAAACTACTGAAGACTCTAAATAGGGTCAACAGGTCTGGGTTGGTAAACCTCTCTGCCCCACACGTACTGACTGAAATACTTGGAATGGTAGTAAAACTTATACAACAACAACAACATCATGGTATAAAGGACATCTGAAAAGGTTTTAAAAAAACCCAGAAACTTTAAAATCCCAAAAATTTGATATCAGCAAAAAGGGGGCAGTTGCTGTGAAAAGGGACCTAAAGGTGACACTGCCCAGAGGGAAAAGAATGTTTCTCTTAGAAACATTAACATTAAACCTTAATCTTAACCCTGTTGCTTTCAAATAATTTTTGTTGTTGTTTGAGTTTAAGGCCTGTTTCAACCGTATTCAGTCAACAGATTTTCACTGAACACACCTTTAAACAATGAATAGTACTGTATATCTTGAAGGATGGACAGACACAGTCAAAACATTTTGAGAGTTCAGGGTAAATATTAGTCAAGTGATTTTATAAAATAAAAAATGATTCAAAGTAAATGATTGACTTGATTGATTTCAGGTGACTCCGAGTAGAATATTCCGGCGGGTAGGTGCTGATGTACATAGTGATGTCACAGTTACATTGTCACAGGCGGTGTTCGGAGGAACTAAACGAGTGCCAGGAATTTATGATGACATACTTATTGATGTAAGTATCTTTGGTTCCATGGCAGCTTTAGCAAAATAAGTGAGCAGGCTATGGAAAAAGTCTTGTTTAACATTCATTTTACTTAGAAGAACTACTGCGGAAAACAAACTTATAACAAGTACATGGCTTCGATGGTGTAGTGGTGACTGGTGAAAGTCAATAACTTGATATAACTGATCTAAGAGTCATTGCTTTGAGTTGTGCTACTGGCCTGACTGTTTTTTTGACCAAGTTTCAACCTATTTAGACATGTTATTTACAGGTGGTTAATGTTGTTGATTGTTATCCAATATGAGTAAAATGTCATAGTGTCTTTTATTATGTAAACCAATTTCTACTCTCTGTTGAAACTTACAAATAGTCTTGCGTATTGTTTACAATAGAACATTGCTGTATTTTTACTTCAGATCCCAGCCGGTACACAGTCACATGATAAGACACTGTTACGCGGTAAAGGAATCAGTAGAGTGAACAGTTACGGATACGGTGATCACTATGTGCATTTCAGAATTAAAGTACCACTGTAAGTATACAGTTAACCCTGTCCTTGTGACCACCTGATTTAAACAACAACCTGACATATGTAACCACTTTATATCTCTCCCTTGTAATTTAAAATGTCGGCAAATCATCCTGAGCAAACAGACCACCTGTCTTAAGAGACCACAATGTTAGCTTCCCATGTATGGTTGCTAAAGACAGGTTTGGCTGTACTATGAAAATAGATGCAATATAGATATACAGTCAGACGTACAAATGGCTTGAATCTGGTATTGTTCCTTCCTTCCTAATAGTCATGTGTAGATAGACTGCCTGCCTGCACATAACTGACATGTTGTTGAAATTTGGCTTTAAAACCTTAGACAAGAAGTTTACTCCAGAATCTTTTAACTGAGAAAATTATTAAACCTTTTATTTAATAAGCTTCCCATTTGAAAGACCGTGTGTGGACATGATCAGTGTCAGATGTTCAAATGTGGGTTAAGTTATCAATTCTCCATCTGAATGTTGTAACGTTTAATGTACTACATGACTATTTCAGACATTTAACCCCAGAACAGAAAACTTTATTACTAACTTACGCAGAGACCGAGAGAAACGTGGATGGAACCATTAAAGGCATTGTAGACACTAACAAAGGTTTGTACACTATTTAATTAACAAGTTCAGCACGTAGAAAATAACTGTCACATTCGCTAGAAAAAAAAGCCTTTAATAATAAAGAAACTGCCTTGTTGTCACATTTTCATGTGCAACCAGTTTGACCAGTTATTCTGCCTTGTTCAATCTGATCATGGTCTGCACTGTTACAATGTAAATGTTTAGTTCTTTTAATTTTAATAAAAACACCCCTTTGAAAAAGTAATGGTAATGCCCATAGTAAAAGATGGTGAAGTCCATGTGTCAAAATTAGCAAGGTCAGGATAAGGTAGAAACATTGTTATACAGAAATTTTGTGATGTGAGGACAGGAAAACCACACTTCAGAGACTGCTTCCCTTGGTGAGGGGAGAACTTGATACTGTGGGGGTTTGGGGAGGCAATGATGGGGATGCTTTGTAGAATTCACTTGTTTTGTGTCATTTACGTCCTAATTTATAATCCAATACTCTTTTTATCAAAATAGCTACATAGCTTTCAAATTTATGAAAATAAAAGTACTTAATTATTGTTTCTCCAAGAAAGCATTGTGTTGCTGTGTTTTAAAAACAGTCATATTTCATTCCAGGAAGTTGGTGCTTAGAAAAAAAAATCGCAAAAAGTCCTTGTTGTTCTTATCTTTAAAATGACTAGGTTAGCCTAAAGCCGTCAAAAACATAAATGAATATGCAAAACTGAAAATTTACTTCAGAATGTCTCGACATAAAGTTTTGAATTAACTTTTAGAGACTAAGTTCTGTCAATATAACTGTGAAATTTTGTATAAATGATTTTTGCAATCATCATCACCATCATCATCATCATCATCTCTAGCCTTCCACTAAAATAGATACTATCGTCAATCTCTAGGGAAAGTCATATCTTTCTATAGTAACTCTATAGAATCTGTAACTATCAGGAAATTACGTAGAACTTAACAGTAAAACTTTGAAAAATAAAACATTACAAAAAATTAAAAGCTATGCCACTGTCTTTTTCAGAGAGTGGTAAAGGTCCATCTTATACAACTAGCACACCAACCCAAGGGGAAGCAGTCTCTGAACACAGTGATAAAAATGACTCTTTCTTTCAAAAAATCAAACAAAGATTGTTTGGTTGACATTGGATAAATTTAGTTAATTTAACTTTGAAGTTTGTAAGTTTTTGGGTTTTTTTGCACCTTATTTCTTGTATTAAGTTTGTGTTACCAGGTCAAGAATTGAACTAGAAATTTTAAATGAAATTCATAAATGCTGATGTATTTACTGTGACTCATTTGTTCTCTATAATCCCCAAATCTCTTCGCGTGTTGGTCATAGGCTTATAGCCCCACCCCCCGCCTCCTACCCACTCAACTTTGTGTGAGAAAGTTGACAGTTTCTTACTAAGTTTTGGGTTTGAACTTAGCCTTTGGCATCACATTCTGTTTTGATTTGTTTCCAAATCATATGAACCAAAATGACTAGGAAATGGTTGGATAATCAAGACTTTAGTAAGATAATACAATCAATCTTGCCAAATTGCCCCCAACGGCCAATGGCTCCCTTTTTACAAACTATGGCACAATTACAAAATGTGCTGAGGAAATTTAAGTAATGTGATTGTATTTATAAAAGGATGTTGGTTATCCAAAGCACAGGTAACTGTAACTTGGTAAAAAGTACCAACCAACTCTTGTTGCAAGTATAGAGGGTGTGTAAATTAAGGTACATATAGCCGAGTGTCAGTTATCAACATGTTATCATAAATTCATGTAAGAATTAACAGAATACAGATTAAGTTAGAATGTTCTGTATGATATTTTTTGTTTCAGGTAAACGAGCTGTAGAAGGTGAAGAGGCCTATGTTAAACAAATAAGAGAAACATTAGTACAGATGAGAGAAAAGGATCAAGTAAAACCTGAAATTAATAATGTACAAACAGAACATAAAGACTCTACTGATTCCAAAAATAAAATCCCGATGAGGATGATGGTAAAAAAAATGCAAATCCTAATACAGAAGAGGAAGATGAGACCAAGAATATGAAAGAAACTGTTGCTGCTGCTGCAGCTGGTGATGATGAAAATGATGATGATGATGATGATACTTCAGCAAAAGTGAAGAAACAAGCAACTTGAGGATTGTTCCTTTAATTTAAAACAATGTTCAGATGGATATAGAGACCTGGTGCTAGCCAGGAATAAGTTTTAATGTGATTCAGTGAGCTTGAAGATACGTCATAATGTTCAGACTAAAATGAATATATAAACTAACTGTATGTTTTGACAGGCTTTGGCTGCAATCATTTTCCGATTATTTAAAACCAAAACTGATCATAAGTTGTGCTAAAATTTCACTGCTTAATCATTGCAGTACTTGACGTGAGTGAATTGACTCGAAGGCATTTTGCCTTGTGAACGTGTGAGTGAATGGAAAAGAATATGCAGATAGTACCATTGTTGCAATTTACTGTTTAAGCACCATCATGCGTATTTATTGCCACATGCTTATTCCACATGCGTAATTTATTACCATCATGCCTCAGTGTATTATGTAGCAGCAGTTTTGCCTGCTGTTATGTATTGGCTTTAGTGTTAGTATTGCATAAGTGATTTAAAACCATGTCCTAATAAGTGTCCATTACACTGATGTTTGCTGATTTTCAAAGCTTAAATCATTTTTTTTAAAGAAAATTTATTACACAACAATACAATATTTCAACACCTGCCATTAAGCCCACCAGCCCACCAAAAGGGTCTTTTTAATGTAAGGCAGTAAATGATAAACGATAAATTATTGAATCATTATTGAGAGCAGTTGTAAATATTTCCATCATGAATTTATCTAATTCCCGTATAAACACCTTTCACGTAATGTGTATTTCACACATTTGCGTTACATTTTAGAGTTAAAAATAATCATGTTGAGCTTTTTTCAAAACATGCAACTCGTAATACTGTTAAAGCCAATTACAGAATGCTGGAAATCTTTTTTAATCCAAATAGATTTGAGATAAATCGGTTAATCTGCATTACAGAACATTGGTTCTACATGTAATGCCAAAACATTCAAATTATACTTGTTGATTGTATTAGAGACAAGTATTGCTGCCTTTTCTGACCAGTGCAGATCATGATCAGCCTGCACATCTGCCCAGTGGTCAGCACTGTTGCTATGCAGTCGGTAAATTTTCAGCAAGAAAAATTGTATTGTCAAAATTAAAAGGTGAGCAAGTCTAGTTAAGGTAATTGTGAGATAATGGTTTAGAGTTCGGACATGCAGATTTTAGTGTACATCAGTTGAATTGCTATTTTAATCTTGTTATCATGCAGAAGACCTTGATCAGGCAAAAATGCACCTCTTTAACGTGTCATTTTGATCAGAGCTTGCTTGTGCATGAATTGACTAAACATCCTTATGCTTGAAGCGTTTCAGATTTACGCAAGATTACTTTGGTAAGAATATCTTTCATTATTTACAGTTTAAACACAGTGCAGTGAAACTTGTAATCATACCCTTGTACTACTTTTTGCTGTTACAAAATTTGAATATGTTCATAATTTTTGTACTTACAGCCCCATGATCACTTTGATATAGAAAGATAAATTTACAGATAAGATAATGATGGAAACATGTTCTATGTACTCTAAAACAATGTTGACAGATGCCTTTCTTTCGTATTCAAGTTGTTTCTTCACGAAAAAGAGTTACCAGAAAGCCTTTCTTATTTTTTGCAATATCATTGAAAAAAATCAGCGTTCTATTTCTAATATGTACTCATCGATTTCAAAAACAAAGTGAAGAATGTTTTTGGTACAAGTAAATGTTATTTTGGCTGGTAAGACATCTTTCTTGGTAAAATTAGAGCTACATGTAATTGTGATCCTGGGACTTGAAGCTATACATGTTAAATCTTACGATGTATGGAAAATGTCCAATGCAGGAGAAACTGACTATAAATTAGATAGGGACTGTTAAATCAAGTTTCAAAGTTTAGTGTACTGTAATTACAAACACCTTCGTGTGAGGTAGAAAAGTTTTATTCAAAGCTTAGGATGGCCTGTTGTTAAAAGCATTTACATCAACAAGTGATGATACTCAGATGATACAATTATGTTCCACTGCAAACAAAAGAACATTGAGCAAGAAAGTGAGGGACGAACACTTACTAGGCAGTGAGATATAGTTAGATAATTATGGTATTTGAAATTTTTATGGCTTTTCTCAGTTAAAAGGTACTTCAAACTGCAAAAATGTTTTCGGTAAGAGCCAGAGGGTCTCGAGGGTGGGGGTCCCTTTTTGCATATTTAGGGCACCAAATGACTTACAATAAATGCATATACAGTACTGATTTATTTATTATACAAAAGACATAATAGATCTATCCTGAAATGATATGTCATTCTACGGTGTTTGTTTTAAAGTGTTACGTATTTTGTTTTTAAAATGTGTTAGGAATGAATGCAAGTATGGTTTATCTGCGAGATGTTACTGATATATTTGGAGTGATGTGTGCTTTACTTCGTACACATGTTAGAATGTACACACATGTTTTATTTGATACAATGATAGAATGTACACATGGTACTGTGATAAACATGTAATACTGTTTAAAAATTAATAAGTTTATCAAAGCGATTTCTTCATACTAGTTTTGCTGTATTCCTTGTCCATATGCATGTATGAAAGACACACTTGATTTGTAGCTTTGACAATGATGGGCAAATGGAAAAATGCAGATACAGTTAGGAAATAGATTTCACTTGTGCGTGATTTAACGGTGAATGTATCATGTTGTGGAGCTCTGATGTAGAGTAATCAAACAAGAAGGCCATTAGCCAAAGTAAATAATAAAGCATCTGAATGTCCTAGAATGTATGTATACCAGTACACCAATATTAAGCACTTCTCATCTCCACCAGGTGTCCATCATCCTCGGTACCCAGGCTATTCATAAAGCACATAAAAAGTGGTGTATTTTCTATTTACACTTGTTTGTATACCCCAAAAAAGGTACGCTGTTCATTGTAGACTAGTACAAACCCATTTTCATGCACAGCTTTCTCACATACGGAATTTTCAGATTATATTTCAACACTCATTCAAACCATTTACCTTGAACAAAATGTCTCAGAGAGACCACAATACCATTGAAAGTGGCATTTAATTATAAATATGGCGTTCTGTGCTGAATTACAGCTTTTTCTCTCTCTTTGAATTGTGAAATCATCCCCTTAAAACATATCCATCTTGAAAGTAATATCACCCTTCAAAATGGCTGTATCAAAAAAAAGTAAATGGTATCCCTGAGATATTTGGCATGTAGCATTGCCTAGTGGACCTCTACCAAGTTTGTTCAAATCATGACTCCTGGGTCAAAACTGACCCAGCCTGAAGGGGGGGTCTCTTGATTTTACATAGGCAACACTTTAAACGTCTTCTTCTCTGAAACCACAAAGCCTAGAACTTGGATATTTAGCATGTAGCATTGCCTTGTGGACCTTTACCAAGATTGTTCAAATCATGACCCCTGGTTGAAAATTAACCCTTCCCAGAAGTTAGGGGGTCAGTTGATTTCGCATAGGCTTACATAGTGGACCTCTATGAATTATGTTAAAGTCATGACCCCTTGTATTATTGGCAATTGATATACAGGTGAGCAATTTAGGGCCATTTTGGCCCTCTTGTCTTATTTTACAGGGAGTCTGAAACTGACCAGCTCCTTGCCCATGTGTTTGCAGTGAAAATTTCAGTGAATGAAGTTGTGAAAAGTAATACATGTAATTTGGCCTCTGACCAACCCAAAATTTGGCGCTTTCTTAGGCAAAAAAGTTTGACAGCAAACTTTAAGATATTTTTCAAGAGCTGATAATTGTTTCTTTCGGGTTTGCATTTAAAGGCGTTGGAGTAAATACTGTATGCTTGACTGCCAAGAACCCAGAAAACTGTAGACTGCCTCCACATGTTATAGTTCATGCACGGCGATTTTAATGGATTTATTACTTGGTAGCTGTTTATTGGGACGACAGGGAACATATGAAAAGTTGTTTTAAATAGTATTAAGAAATAATTAATAAAAATATATGCAGCTACAGATGATGATTACGTTTATTAGCAATATAATAAATGTATTTGACATTCAATTACAATACTATTTCAATTACATTTAGTAACTCATCAACACATAAAAATAATTAAAACTACAAAATAAATGGTCACTGAAGCACTGCTTAAAGTACATCTACCAAGACACTTTGACAATCGCAGTCTTCATAATCACAATCTTAATTACTTTTTATGTCCGTAAGCTCTAATGAAAGCTGACTTGTCTTGTTACTTTAGCAGTAGCAATAAAGAAACTTTCGACTGGTGTAGACACTACCGTATACTGCATGCAAATCTTGCCATTGTTGAGAATCTGTTAACTTTCTAGAAGTTCAGTAAACTTTATGTCATATCTTAGCACTGTTCGGAAATGAGGACATAAATCCAATGCATTTAATGTACATTCTTAGTAGAGTAGTAGTATCTCATATTTATTTAATACAGAAGACATTTTGAAACGCTTTAATTTATTTATGCCAAAAATTCAAGGTGTGGCAACAAAACAAGCTTGGTAAATTTTGACAAACTTTTACACAATATGTATGGATAACAATAATTATCAGACTGTACCGAACTGGTAGTCTGGTGCTGATTTTGTAAATCTTCCCCACAATTATGATTACCTAGCCATACAAGATTACGTCTGTATTTTTAAAGGCCAAGGCAATGACTATACAAATGTTATAGTTTATACTAATTTATTTTAGCTCGATTGTAAAGAAAGCTTGTAGCTTATCGAGTCACTCTGCAGTCCACTTCCCGGAAAAGTCAGTACTGGTGTCATATGAGGAGTTATGGTCGTGACCCCAGTAAGGCTCGAACCCGCAACCTCCGCGATGAGCAGCAGACCCCTTAACCTCTACACCACCGATACCCTTCTAATAACATTTAACTGAAATGTTATAATGAACCATTTTTCAAACATACTACATAATACGACATTGTGCTGTTGTACAACACAAATACTCATTATCATGTTTTATTCAATGTTTAATGTTAATTAGTAAAAAACATTACAACAGCAGATGTTTTCTTTTTCATCAAACATATGAATATGCTTAAAGACCTAATATTTCTAACAACAAATGTTATCTTAAATTTTATTTAAGTATGATGCAATATGATTGCTGTACAAATGTCATATGTTTAATTCCTTCAAAAAGTATGATTATTATTATATTAATTGGGTGTTAGACCTACAAAAGTATTGACCGCGTAATAAATAAATCACATTTCAGTTAAATGTTATTAGAAAGTACCCTATATTAAAGTCACATTCAATAATTATACTGCCGGGGATGCCTAAGCAGTCTTGGCAGTCCTGACCTGTGGGTCCCGTGGGTCGAACGGAACTAAACAGTCTAATGATTGAAATCAATTATTTGTACATATGTAATATACATGTATTAAATTTAATTGCGATTACATTTACAATTACCCTATCCTTGATTGATAGAATAGGTAATTTGTTAACTAACGAGTAAAACTTTTGCTTATCATTTAGATCAGTGGAAGGCAGGTGTCAAGATTTCCCTTGGAAGTTGTGTTCAACCTGTTGGATTTAAAGGATTTATAAGGGTTTTATTCAAAGTTAAATTGATATTTTCACATTATGTTGTCTAAATAAGATTTCGATATTTTTAAGCATAAACGTATACAACAAATAATAATCATGCCGGGATGCAGAAATGTAAATACATTAATACACTGATTAATTAGATAAGCTAGATCGTATATAGTTACTCAAATGGATTGAAATAATATACTGCATATGATCATGCCCATTAACTTTTATATCAAACATTTACGTAAATGTCTTCATTATTGTCATTGTAATGGGCCTGCCTTAAAACATCAGTAAATATGTAAATTTTTAGGACATCATCCAACATTTTCTTTCTGTCATTACCTAGGTAGTTATGTATGAATAATTTATTTGTTTCATCACAGAATGAAATACAGCTAGCTCGACACTTCTACATATTCAATGTTCAGTCAATTTTTTAAAACTTTTTTTGCAATCAAATAACATATAATTACATAATCTCAGTACTTTAGTCATTTAAAGTTTGAATGGCAAAATGTTTGAAATACATGAACATTTTTATATAAAGCAAATGTTCATGGAAGGCTTTGGATTATATTTAGAATAATCCATTCTTGTTTGAAAATATTAACACATCTGAAATATTTTCAGGGTGTCATTGAGCTTTTCATAGCTTAATGAAGGTACGTAGTTACATACAAGCAGCTTGTATGTGTCATCACAGTATGAGACACAGCATGGCCATCTGATACGTTCATTGTGCTGTAAAATTTCTTTGATCTTTTTGCACTCTGGTGACACTACATGAATACTTCCAGGATCAGACCAGTTACACACAAGCAGTGTACCATCTCTGGTTACAGTGAGTCCTCCAACTTCTGACAGGCTCTTATCCTCGTATGTTGCAACCACACTGCCTTCAAAATTGAATCTGTAAACAACTGTGGGTTTGTATCCAATTAATAGATGTCTATTGTTAGAGACAAAGAATGACTTTGAGTCATGAGCAATTGATATGCTGGATGGATTTGCTAAATCAGGAAAAATGATTTCTTTGACCAAAGTTCCACTAATATTAAGTATGACTATTTTCCCTGCAGATGCTACAAAAATCTTATCTCCTTCACAAAACAGTTTTCTACAGTCATAATTCACCTTTATTTCATTCTTCATAGTAAATTCGTTATTTTGTGTGATTGACAGGAACTGTATTTTACGTTCATCAGGAAGAGTCACTGCAACTGTATCTTCACTGACTTTTGCCACGTCTGATGGGTATGTTTTGAAGCCATATCTTGCCAATACCTTTCTCTGCTTAATGTCAACCAGTTTCACACTTTTGTTGTAACTGTCTGCCAGTACTACCTGACTAGGTGAAATTATTACAGATGCTTTTAAGGAACAGTCTTTTGTCTTTCCTTGTGCTCGAACATTGATTTCAAATTCAAACTGTGGAATCATATCTACCATTTTCTTTTGGGAACAACTTTGGTCTTGGATTTCTGCAAGTTTTGCCAATGGAACAGACTGTGACATCATTTCTACTTTCTTCTCTTTAGACGCATTCTGGTCTGTGTTCTCTCGCAGATTTCCCAAGGAACCATGGGAAGAAATAATCTGTCGTACATCAGGGGACGGCTCAAACATATACTGCTTGATCTGGCTGCTCTGGATCATTTGTTTCAGAGTGGCATCAATAAATGACATTCTTTTCTTCAGATTCTTTGCTTCAACAAATAGTTCATTAGCTTTATTTGACCGTTGGTTTAGCTTTTCCTCTAGCTCTTGTATTTCATTTTGTAGTGATTGTCTGTCTGCTTCCAGTTTTGCCATCATGTTTTCATCCGCCTGTTTTCTCTTGTTTACTTCTGTCAGGATTTGGGCCTCTTCTTTATCGAGGTAGTCATTTACCTCTTTTCTGAATGCTTTTATATCATTCACAGCCTTGTTACATGTTTCATTTATACTCTTTTCATTTCTTTGTACTTGTTGCTTAAGGTTTTCCAAATCATTGAGGACTTTTTCAGCCTTACCAACCAATTCTCTGTGTTCTCGAGAACTAAAGAAGTTACAGGATATATCTTGTATTCGATCAACTTTGCACGTCTTATGATTCAGCACCATGCAGTCGCTGCATCCCACAGCATCGTGGGAAGAGCAGTAGAATTTCACGATTTCATTTGTGTGTTGGGCACATGGCTGACAGCAAGGATCGAGTTGTGTCTGTGACATCTGTGGCCTTGGCATATTGTTGCCGTCGAGGACAACATGGTGTTTGGACACAGACTGTTTGCGATGAACTTTTAAGCAGGCAGCACAGAAGTATTCATTACAGTTCTGGCAGTATCCCACGGCAACCTCAAATTCGCCGTCACTGCTACAGGGCTGACACAACACTCCCTCTTCTTCAGCAGACGATTTTCCTACACTGTCCTTGAACGAGCTTCCATCTGTACGACCTGATACCTCCATTTTTAAAACCCCTCTTTCTATTGGTATATCTAAATAAATGAAAAGAATTCCATGTAAGACTCTTAGACAATCAAACAGCATATCCGATTTCAAATCAACAATAAATTATGAAAAATTGTACATTCAATATAAGTTCTTGTTCAAATACGTATTTGAAAGACCTTGATTCAATATAATTTTGAACAAGAAGTGACATGTCTATTTTTGCTGTACAGTACTGTTTACCTATATTATATGGTATCTTTAGTATCAAGTCTACTAGATTAAATCTAGATTAAAAGCAAAATAAAAAGAAGAAAAATACGACTTACTGGTGATAAAATATCGTTGTTGATCAGTATTGAACAATAGTATTAAATGCTATCCATCTTTGCCCAACATTCAGGTGTTCCTTTAAACTTTCGATTCAAGACGTTATGTCTTATCATTTGATTTGAACTTCCGTTTGGGGCTATGGACGCGTGTGCAAACCTTGAAACTTCGTTATAATGTGACCAATCGGAATATGCGAATTTTTGGCAATAGCGTTTCGGTACCGGAATAAGCATTAAGTAACAAATTAACGTTTCCATGGAATATGCCTTCTTATAAAAACAAAATAGTTTTAAATATTTTTTTAACTGGGTATTATAGTTATTTATAATAAATCATGTTGCAAAAAAGAAAAACAGAACACGTTATTGTCAAGGCGTCTGGACAGCTCACACGAAGATCATACTTTGTTGTAAATTACAACGAGCTGTCAATGCCGATGGGCCTGGACATTTTCTTCACCGTCTTTGATTATTGGCTAGCCGTTTTTCGGTACCGGAATAGGATGCAGTGTATGCCTAGGTTACCCTATATTATATGTAAACAACAATAATGACTTAAAGCAAAAAAAAGGAGAAAATACGACTTACGGTGATAATATCGTTGTTGATCAGTATTGAACAACTATTATTGAACTACCACTTAACATTCAGGTGTTCTTTAAACTTTTTTATTGTTCAAAGTCCAATGTCCTTGTTTACAGAGAACCTGTTAAATGGCTGACAGCTTAAGATTATGTTTATGTCGTTATGATGTTTATGACATGTATGAAGAAGACCCATCCTTTAATTTTAAAACAGTGTATAGAATTCATATCAGTTTCAAGCAATACATGTAGTTTAATGCAGAACTCTGGCATCCAACAGGTAATACTGTTAAAATCTTCTTGGCCAGAACCAAAGTTTTTTTTTTCTTTCAGTCTTGCACATATACATACTTAATGTTTAAATCGTAGGGTCACCTTAGATATATATTGGCCCCGCTCGAATTTTAATGTTATATTCACAGGTACACGGGGTAAGGAATTTTCAAAATAATCCCCGAAAAAAAATCGCTACAGCGTACATGTATATAAGAAAAAAGCTCTTTTCTTATATACATGTAGATTCTACGCTGTCGCGATTCTTTTTTCGGGGCTTATTTTCTATATTCATTACCCGTGTCCCTGTGGTTATAGTTTGACATTAACTGTAGTAGAAGAGGTCCTACCCCGGCCTCATGCTAATTATGGACATATATCCGAACGAGTGATATTTGGCCATACTATGATGGACTCTTGTTTTCCTTTCGCGATTGATATTAAGGTGTTTATACTCGTCCATTGATAATGCTGAATGAAACATCAAACTTCGACAAACTGTACATGACGATATGCTCTAGATCAAGTTAATATATCCCTTGATATCTGAAAGGTTGTCTAGAGGGCCACGGCCACTTAGAAACAAAATCTCTCTCACCCAGTCAAAGCAAAATCTATTTTTACTAAGCTTGTGGACATTATACATTTATTATGAAACAGTGCCCAGCAGTTGTACTAATGATCTCTAGGTTAAGTTCGAACTTTTGGGCTTGAAATTCGGTACATATGTTAAATAAAAGAATGGGTTCATTTTGTACCTTTCTAGAAGCCATAGGTTAGTAATAAAATGCCATCAAACTTACCTGTAATTGTTATACATTCATAATTTTATTCTTACATTAATCATGTTTGTTTGCCGGTAGTCATGCGCTGCAATTTAGGTAAGTCATATACTTACAGTGCTTTCTTGACTCCTAATGGTCCATGTTTAATCTTAATGTCTTCAATTATAACAGAACTTTAGAGGACTTTGTTTTTGAGTAAAACGTTTTTCCTTACGCTGATATTACTCCATCCTCGGTACCAGGCTATTCATACCATACATGAATATAGTCCGTAAAAGACCGTGGGTCCCGACGTTGTGAACATTTTCGCCTAAAGCTTTTCTAAAAAATTACATGTCCGATGTTTGCAAACTTGCTGTAACTCTCACATTGACCCCTTTCAAAAAAAAGGGAATGGTTTTGTCCGGTGCACTCAGGGACTGCTGTTACTTATTAGAAAGAAAATCTTTTAAACGACTTCTCATGAGTCAATGGTTGGAATGACATCAAACTTGCTCTGTAGCATCTTTGCATTAAGGGTTGTGCGGTGATTGAGTGGTTAACGCTCTAGACTGCCAATCCGGAGGTCCCCGGCTCGAATCCCGGCCGGGACAATGGAAATTTCGAAACGCTTTTCAGTGTTTCCCACCCATCTATAGATGAACTGCTTAGAAACCCTGAGGTAGTCTCACGTGTATCGGTGCTTTACACCGGGCATGTAAATAAGAACCAAGAGGTCTATTCGTGAAAGAGCTAGGGGCTGGTACCCGGATTCCCTTGTATCTGTATCTTTCTCTCTAAAGGTCGTACCGTATATATACATTGAAAAGGGATGGTGGACCATAAGCACATTTGAAACAAAACAAAAAGCATCCTTGCACTGGCCCCTTTCAAAAACCAGAAAATGATTCTGGTCCAGTGTTAAACTTAAAATAGAAAACCTTTAAATGGCTTCATCTTATTAACCAATGGATGGAATATCACCAAACTTACTAGAATAAACCATTTGTCATTGTAATTATAGCATCTTTGCTTAGCCTCCTTTCAAAAAAACAGGAAATGATTCTGGTCCATAAAGTACTACTGTACTACACATTTATTCCAGCTACGGACCATTGCTAAGCTGAGCAAACTAGGCCATCTTGTTAAGGGTTCAAATATGTGCTCTATATGACAGCCTCGTATTTCACTTAAAACACCACCCTTTACCTAGCCTCGCCACCAGGCTAGATGATAATCTATTTCATTAAAACTCCGAGCAAAATACGTTCAGCTTTTTTTTTCTAACAGGGCTCAATCATCTTACATTTTTGGCAGCAAAAGAGTAATAAATGAATGTAAAGATATTTATAAAATGAAAAAGTAAATGTAACGACTGAATTCCAGTCTACCCTTTACCTTCCATTCATCGCTAACAATTACTAACCAGTCACCCATAGCTAAATACGCTGTGTAATGCTTCATTCATTGTAGTAGATTTTGTCACGAATTTCTTAAGATTTCTTCATCAAACTTTCATATTGCATTGCTTATGACAAAAGGGTTGTGATGCCACCAAATTGTGTAGGTCAAATTCATACTTGACAGAGTTATGCCCCTTTTTGTACTGACAAAGCGTTAGAGGGCGAAACAAGTGTTCTAACACCCATCTAGTTCTCATAGAAGATTCGTCGTTATAGGTGTACATGTAAGTCCGACTGTTGTGGAGTGCTGTGTTTGATGGTGTTTGGTGAATACTTTTGCAGCAAGAGACACGCGTGCTTAATGGAATTCATTTGTATTACACATGATTTATTAGTTTTTCATGCATCAGAGATATGGTAGCATTTTCATACCCACGCAACGAAGTTTGGTAGGGTATATATGTATAGAAGTCACTTGGTGGTTGGTCGGTCGGTCGGTCCATTGCAATTTCCTTATCCAGAGCATAACTTGAAAACCACTGGTTGGAATTCAATACAACTTCATACAATGGTCAAGCACATTGAGGCAAAGTGTAGTGTGCAAGAACCATAACTCTACCTTGACTAATTACAGAGTTATTGCCCTTTTTTACTTTTACTTGTCCGGAGAATAACTTGAAATCTACAGATCAATACAACTTCATACTATGGTCAAGCACATTGAGAGGAAGTGCAGTGCACAAGAACCATAACCCCATTCCTAATTACAGAGTTATTGCCCTTTGTTATTATTCCTTGTCCGGAGCATAACTTGTAATCTACTGGTTGGAATTAAGTACAAATTCATACAATGGTCAAGCATATTGAGAGGAATTAAGTGCAGTACACAAGAACCATATCTCTATTATAATTAATTTTGCAAGGTATTTTTGTACAACTAACTTCTTTAGTTGAGAAAGAGGTCTTTTGTGGGTATAAATCACATTTAGTGATAAGTTTTAGTTGCCTGTGTTGTTGCTTGAAGGAGGGTACAAGAGTTTTCAAGGTTTTTGTAAGTACAGTTTTGCGACCTAGTTTTGAATTGGTCCAGGTTAAATTTCTTAAGAAAGGGTACTGCTGGAAGTACATTATTATATTGTTAAGGGTCCAGTTCGTGACGGAAATGATTAATATTGCTATATTTCTGTTGTAAAATGGTTTGAATGAGTGCTGAAATATAATCTGAAATAACCGTATATGTGAAAACTGTTAATTAAAATGGGTTTGTACTAGTCTGCAATGAGCAGCGTACCCTTTGCTGGGGTATACAAACCAGTCTAAATAGAAAAATGCACCACTGTCTAATATGTGCTTTTTCTTATTTTACAGGGAGTCTGAAACTGACCAGCTCCTTGCCTATGTGTTTGCAGTGAAATTTTAGTGAATGAAGTTTTGAAAAGTAACAATTTGGCCTCAGACAAACCCAAAATCTGGCCTTTCTTATGCAAAAGAGTTTGACAGCAAACTTTAAGATATTTTTCAAGAGCTGACATGTGCATGAAGATGTATAATTTTGTTTCTTTCGGGTTTGCATTTAAAGTCGTTGGAGTAAAGACTGTATGCAGGACTGCCAAGAATCCAGAAAACTGTAGACTGCCTCCACATGTTATAGTTCATGCACGGCGATTTTAATGGATTTATTTCTTGGTACCTGTTTATTGGGACGACGGGGAATATATGAAAAATTGTTTTAGATAATATTAAAGAAACAATTCAATAAAATGTTTGCAGCTACAGATGATGACTTCGTTTATTAGCAATACAATAAGTGTATTTGACATTCAATAACAATACAATTTCAATTACATTTAGTAACTCATGAACACATTAGAATAATTAAAACTTCAAAATAAATGGTCACTGAAACACTGCGTAAAGTACATCTACCAAGACACTTTGAAGTATGTACATATGACAATCGCAGTCTTCATACTCACAATCTTTGTTACCTTTTATTTTTGTAAGCTCTAATGAAAGCTGACTTAGTGTCTTGTTACTTTAGCAGTAGCAATAAAGAAACTTTCGACTGGTGTAGACACTACCGTATACTGCATGAAAGTCTTGCCATTTTTGAGAATCTGTTAACTTTCTAGAAGTTCAGTAAACTTTATGTCTTATCTTAGCACTATTCGGAAATGAGGACATAAATCCAATGCATTTAATGTACATACTTAATAGAAGTAGTATCTCATATTTATTTAATACAGAAGACATTTTGAAACGCTTTAATTTATTTATGCCAAAATTCAAGGTGTGGCAACAAAACAAGCTTCGTAAATTTTGACAAACTTTTACACAATATGTATGGATAACAATTATCTAACTGTACCAAACTGGTACTGATTTTGTAAATCTTCGCCACACTTATGATTTAGCCTGGCCATACAAGATTACGTCTGCATTTTTAAAGACCAAGGCAATGACTATACAAATGTTACAGTTTATACTAATTTATTTTAGCTCAATTGTAAAGAAAGCTTGTAGCTTATCGAGTCACTCTCCAGTCCGCTTCCTGGAAAAACCAGTACTGGTGTCATATGAGGAGGTACGGTCGTGACCCCAGTGGGGCTCGAACCTGCAACCTCCGGGATGAGCGGCAGACACCTTAACCCCTACACCACCGTTCCCCTTCTAATAACATTTAACTGAAATGTTATAATGAACCATTTACAAACATACTACATAATACGACATTGTGCTGTTGTACAACACAAATACTCATTAGCATGTTTTATTCAATGTTTAATGTTAATTAGTATAACTAATACAACAGCAGATGGTTTCTTTTTCATCAAACATATGAATACGCTTAAAGACCTTATTTCTAATTACCGTCCGTATCTTAATTTGCAAAACAAACTTTATTTAAATGTAATTGGTGTTAGATCTACAAAAGCATTGACCGCATAATAAATAAATCACATTATTAGAAAGTACCCCATATTAAAGTCACATTCAATTATTATCCTACCGGGGATGCCAAAGCAGTCTTGGCAGTCTGACCTGTGGGTCCCGTGGATCGACCGGGACACAGCAGTCTAATGATTGAAATCAAGTATTTGTACATAATTATGTTATATACATGTATTACATTTAATTGCGATTACATTTACAATTACCGTATCCTTGATTGATAGAATAGGTAATTTGTTAACTCGAGTAAAACTTTTGTTTATCATTTAGATCAGTAGAAGGCAGGAAGTTGTGTTCAGCCTGTTGGATTTAAAGGATTTATAAGTGTTTTATTCAAAGTTAAATTGATATTTTCTCATTAATTTGTCTAAATAAGATTTCGATATTTTTTAAGCATAAACGTATATAATAAATGATCATGTTGGGATGCAGAAATGTAAATATATTAGTACGCTAATTAATTAGATAAGCTAGATCATATATTATTACTCAAATGGATTGAAAAACATAATCATGCACATTAACTTTTATATCAAACATTTACATAAATGTCTTCACTATTGTCATTGTAATGGGCATGCCTTAAAACATCAGTAAATATGTAAAATTTTTAGGACATCATCCAACATTTTCTTTCTGTCATTACCTAGGTAGTTATGTATGAATAATTTATTTGTTTCATTACAGAATGAAATACAGCTAGCTTGACACTTTAACATGTTCAATGTTCAGTCAATTTTTTTTTAAATAATTGTAATCAAATAACATCAAACTAATAATCTCAGTACTTTAGTCATTTAAAGTTTGAATGGCAAAATGTTTGAAATACAGGTACACTTTATATATAAGCAAATGTTCATGGAAGCCTTTGGATTATTTTCAGAATAGTCCGTTTTTGTTAAAACATTAACACATCTGAAATACTTTCAGGGTATCATTGAGCTTTTTGTCACCTAAAGGTATGGAGTTACATACCAGCAGTTTGTTGGTTTCATCACAATATGAGACACAGCCTGCCACTCTGATATGTTTATTGTGCTGTAAAATTTCTTTGATCTTTTTGCACTCTGGTGACACTACATGAATACTTCCAGGAGCAAACCAGTTACACACAAGGAGTGTACCATTTCTGGTTACATTGAGTTCTCCAACTTGTGGCAGGTTCTTATCCTCGTATGTTGCAATCACACTGCCTTCAAAATTGAATCTGTAAACAGCTGTGCGTTTGCTTAGAACAAAAATAGTTCTATTATTAGAGACAAAGAATGACTTTGAATCATAAGCAATTGATATGCTGGATGGATTATCTAAATCAGGAAAAATGATTTCTTTGACCAACGTTCCATTATCATTAAGTATGACTATTTTCCCTTCAGATGCTACAACAATCTTATCACCTTCACAAAACAGTTTTATACAGTAGTAATTCACCTTTATTTCATTCTTCATAGTAAACTCGTTACTTTGTGTAATTGACAGGAACTGTATTTTACGTTCATTAGGAAGACTCACTGCACATGTATCTTCACTGACTTTTGCCACGTCTGATGGGTATGTGTTAAAACTTAAGTACTCTGGGCTTGTTTTGAAGTCATATCTTGCCAATACCTTTCTCTGTTCAATGTCAACCAGTTTCACACTGTTGTTATTACTGTCTGCCAGTACTACCAGAGTAGGTGAAATTATTACAGATGCTACGAAGAAACAGCCTTTTGTATCTCCTTGTGCTCGAACATCGATTTCAAATTCAAACTGTGGAATCATATCTACCATTTTCTTTTGGGAACAATTCTGGTCTTGGATATCTGCAAGTTTTGTCAATGGAACAGACTGTGACATCATTTCTACTTTCTTCTCTTTAGATGCATTCTGGTCTGTGTTCTCTCGCAGTTTTCCCAAGGAACCATGGGAAGAAATAATCTGTCGTACATCAGGGGACGGCTCAAACATATACTGCTTGATCTGGCTGCTCTTGATCATTTGTTTCAGAGTGGCATCAATAAATGACATTCTTTTCTTCAGATTCTTTGCTTCGACAAATAGTTCATTAGCTTTATTTGACTGTTGGTTTAGCTTTTCCTCTAACTCTTGTATTTCATTTTGTAGTGATTGTCTGTCTGCTTCCAGTTTTGCCATC
>JAFMSR010002297.1:0-25007 GCA_022818135.1 Saxidomus purpurata
ATAACAAACAACAGCAGCACAAGACAGAGGCAATGACAGAAGTAAAGACAGAGCCTGGGTTTGAGAAAGAGCCACGTACTAGCCGCCAGTCTCGAAAGTTTGAAACCCAGAGCCAGGTGTATGATGTAATGTTTAAGAAGTAAAATCGTCCTTATGAGACTACAAAAATCATAAATTTTGAGCTGGTTGAGGCGCTGATGGATCCAGGGCTAAATTGTGCCATAACATCCCGTTCGAATATGCCGGGAACTTCATCAAGGACCGACTTCTGGGCGAGTATGAACGTACGGTTCAGAGGAAGCAAGACTTTATGATCAATGATAGAGTATCTGTGTAATAGTGAAACACACCTGTCTTATTAACATGTTTTGTAACTTTTTTTTCTGTTTAAATAAAAAACAGTTCTGTGATGCTGCATATCACATGCACATTTTTGTCCTTGCTATTATATCAATTTCGCAATAGCTCACATGGGCAAAGCCTGTCATGGACACGATGCAACCAAAACGACCGAGATGGTGGTACAGGTAAATCACCTTGCTGTCTCGGGTTATACTAGGAGTTTAAAAAAATCATTCTCTTCTCGCATGTAGATAGATCTTGAACAGTAGCGTTTGATTTTATATGTCAAATTGATGTTGTAAAGAATGATTTGGACCGACTGATGCGCGAGACATACTGGATCCATTTTTAAGATACAACTTGGCCCAGTGGTACATGTATGAACAGGAGAGTATTGTTTGATGAGTGCTCTTAACATATCTTATATTCATAAGTAGAGTTTTTTTATATATAGACATGTTTTTTTTTTACATTTCACTTTAATAAAACCCGGCCGTATCAGTCTGATCCATTTCTATATAATAAACGTTACGTTGTTTTTCATCACGGGGACGTTTGCGTCCATTTTAACGACGTGACGACTTTTCGTTTTGTATAACGTGTGTTGTATATTTTCTGACGAAGACATAAAATGGAACCATGCAAATTTAAAAATACGTGTTGTCTTTATTTTTTTTATACGATAGATCTTGATCACATCGGCAGGATACAAAATTTCTTGAATGGTCTTGTATTCCTTCACACCACACGTCCATTGCAAAGATAGTAGATTACGGACCATCACTGGTCTAGTATGTTGAGATAACGACAAACACAATTTAAATGGTTCATCGGGTAGTAGTCTTATTGAATATGCAATATGTAGTATAGCTATGGTGAATTTGTTGAGTACATTTCATATAGGGTTACCTTACATTTTGTCTGATCAAAGCACTTAAACCTTCAGTTTAAATATTATCTCACAAATGAGACAATTAGACGGCAGACAGTTTTAATACCGAACAAATATCATTTGAATATAAAGGGTACAGTGTAAAACTAGGAATGCATAAAGATAACCTAAATACAGATAATGTCCAACAGTCGTTTAATAGGCTGAATATCCACTTAGATGTCACGGCTCAATGGATATGAGAAAGGTTTATGGTTTCAAATTGTTTAAGGAATTTTGATGTAACGTGTTCCAGAACCGTACAAACAACACACATTTTCCAATACAGGACATCGGAATTTACATTTTTAGATAAGCGGGCAAGTAACATGTTCATATTTCCTTAAACATTTGAATCACATTATAGCTTTTGTGGATTTTATACATTTTACACAAAAATGTAGGTATCTACATACATAATGTATTTTATTGTATATATGTGTGTATAAATTAAATGTTTCCTTCTTACAATTGAACTTGAGGGTATAATAATTCATTCGATATAAGTAATGATGTTTTTGCAGATTTTTATAAAAACTATTCTTCATACATATGTAATACGTTCATAACATGTTTTGAATAGTATTTACAGTGACAGACTGATGAAATATATGGGTTTTTGTCTTGGACGTGACAATACACACTTTTATATGATTACACTGCATCTATGATTATTATAGTGTATTAAAGTTTGTTTCTTCAAACATTACTCAGTTTCCTTCAGATGTTCTTTCAATTTTGTTTTTAAGGTTTATATTGATGTTTTGCCTACATTTCTCAAATATAACTCAAGTACATTTTGTTGATATGATAGGGTTATTGATATAGTTATGAGATCAAAAATGTCGGATTATCGGATCATACAATTGCCAACCGCAACGAGAGCCAATCCGATTTCTGGATCAAATGTTTATGATAATGACCGTTTATTATATACTTTTGGTGGCTTGCCCACTACTTATGTTAAATGGCGTTTAAGCATAAAATAGAAGATGAACTCTAATTAGCGCGAAGCAGGTGATGATTAATTTGAAATCATTGCATTAACAAGACGCACATATCCAGTGATAAGAGACGTTATTAAAGTTGTGGACATGCAAGTATTTTCTATGGACCAACGGGAAATACACTCACAAAACAACTGCTAAAGCTAGTAGTGTGTTGATACTGAGTCGATTTTTTACTTTTAACGACTGATTTGTTCTTGATTTTTGCGGAAAATGTATCAATGTAAAATATACGTATAATAACATATCTTATTTTAAAATAACATATGAAACATGCTTACTAAAATTGACGTAAAACTCTTAAATATATAATTTTTTTTCATAATTATTAATGTTAAGTATACGTATAATAACATATCTTATTAATAACATATGAAGCATGCAAACTAAAATTGACGTAAAACTTCTTGAATATGATATATGTTCATAATTGAAATACTGATATAATATCTTCATATTTTGTTAGCCAATTCTTAATATCTGATTAAATTAGGAAAACACTGGCAAATGAATAATCTGACTAGGATAGTTTTAAAGTTTTCTAATATTTTAAATTGAAATAAATTTAGTGTACAAATTTATATCTAGATGTAAGTAATTCATACATTTATCTTGTTGTTATTAATTAACATCAATATATAAATTATTTCCTTGAAACTTTGATGTCACTTTAAACATTACTATCACTTTTATCCGTCAAATTGCAGTTGGGTTACAGTTAAAGACAATTGAACAGAAATGTGAGCTTTGTGGCCACAGGGGTCCATAGAGACCTGTGTATTTACAGTAGGGGTCTTAGCCAATGATAGACTAGTTTCTGTTTTCATAATCAGTTTAGTACTTTATAGCTACATTTACAGTAATTAAAATTTGATAAATCATGGTGTACATGTTTAAAAAGTTAAAAACTATAATATATATAAATATCAAGTTTATTTATGCTTTTTACAATAGCATCCATGCACATTAAACATATACTATAGTGGTCAGTACATTGTCAATTTAATACCATAAAAATATGCATTTTCTCTTTCAAAGTGTTGAATAAGGCAAAGTGTGCTATGTAAATGAATATTTCAAGTAAGGTAACGTCAAAGAAAATTGCATTTCTTTTATATCTTTCCTAAACAAAACATTCAATTTTGATAAATCTTTTCAACTTTAACATCATTTTCTCAAGTGAGGATAAGTTTTCTGCATACAAAATGTGTTCAAGGTATCAAACATTGCTAAAATATGCCTAAGAAAACACATGAACAATACTGAAGAAAATGTTTTTTTATAAACATATTTTTTACTGTTGGCTAATCAACTAATTTCTTACAAAAACAAAAACTATAGGAAATAAGCAATAAACCAATCATCCCAACATATCAATAAATGTAATGGTCTGTTTATTCGACTGAATGTCCAGTCTAAAGACACCTAATCTTGCAATATCTTATCTGATTATACCTCATGCGGTTTAGAGGGGGGGGGGGGGGTCACTTATGAAGGGGATTTCAATTGTCTTAAGGGAGATAATCTCCTAAGCAAATCAAGTTTTTGAATCCAGTCTAGGTAGCGAAGCATGTCTATGTAGAGGACATTCTCAGTATTGCCAAAGACTTACTCTTGGACTTGCTGTGTTACTTGGACTTGCTGTGCTTCTTGGTTATGTTCGCTACTTGACCGGGTTGCAGAGTCTATGTTTCAACTAAATTTGTTATACTCACAGATCTATAGTAACCTACTTCCAATGGGGATGACTATATTTAATTGGATGGACACTTGTGGATTATATGTCGTTAGAAACATTTCCTGAATCAATAGCCATATTTACAATTAAAATAAAGGACTTGTGCAGGGATACCACCCAGTCATGTGCTTTTGGATGCGTTCAGCTATTTAATTTCTTTAAAGATAAAGTTTTATTGACATTGGTAATTCTTAAACAAGCATCTTTATTCTTATAATTGGAAATGCTTTTAAAATTAGTAAAGAGGTGCAAAACATATGCTAAGACTATGGCAGTTTATTCACTTACTTTGATGCAACAGTGATAAACAAATCGTTAGAATGATTGTGTTATTTTTTCAGAGTCATAACATATTTCATTTAAATGAAAAAAAAGTATTTGAATTTAAGACGATATCACATACTCTTGGAATCAATCATATATTCTTCGACCTTATTTGCAATAACGTTAGACTTAATTGAGTATTTTACTACATTCCTACACTGGAAACATTTTATGTAGTAATCAATTGAAGTGTGTTTTTTACCTTATACAGAGCAATTAAGTTCGACTATTTTAGTTTGTAGTGTTTATGCACGTGTTTGTTTACGTTGTAACATCTGTAGAATCCTGAGGAGTGTTCGAGCCCGTTATGACGAAGGCACAAACACATTCCGATGGTTTCTGCAGGTGTTGTAACATGCAAATAAGAAATAAACGTTCTAGCATAAACACACATAAAAATAAGAATGAAAAGCTCTTATTGATACGACGTTCGACAATGAGCGGGACAACGGCTGTGTTGTTTACGTCAATTGATGACGTCACTAGAGGTTTAAGTCAAACACTGTGCTTGATGAAAGACGTAGAAGACATAGAGGATAACTTTTGGTTTCGGTGTAAGATCACGTTATAATTTCACCGAAGGGGCACCAGAATGATATTTTCACGAGTGGCGCAGCCACGAGTGAAATGATTACTTTTGGCGTTTATGAGTAAAATTAACGTGATATTACACCGATACTAATAATTTTTATGTTTATTTTATGGTTAAAACTCTACTTTTATTGAGTTTGTTTCTATTAAACATCAAAAATCGTGGAAAACGTAATCAGAAAACATAGCACAAATGACGTCATTTTAACGCCGTTATTGCCGCATGGTCTCAGGCATTAATAACGCTCGGTATACTTTTTGACGTAAATCCGGGTTAAAGATTGCAAAAACAATGAAAAATTCAAATTATACTCCACTGTTTCAAAACTTTTATTTCACCGAGAAATCTCTATAATTCACTGGAAAACATAAAATAAAGGTCCATTGTTTACAATGGCCCTGTTATACGCATAAATGAAAACGTGTTATAAGAGCGTGTGAATCACCACGTTAACATAGGTTTTTCCTCCAGTTAAAGCACCGGTAAAAAGTGGGCAAAAACAACACAGTTTATGCTAGAATTGTTATGAGTACCCTGAGTTACTTTTCATCCGCACAACAAAACATAAAATGATCGCTAACCCTTATGGTATAACTCCCAACTGAAACACTTTTACCTTGTTGTTACAGATCATGTAATTTATAACTGTTCGTGAAGTTTTAGACTCCCGAGTGGATTCAGTCATAGTTTGATGAATATTAAAGATTCGCTAATTATTATAATATAAGCTTTAAATAATAAACTATTTTTGAAACAACAAATGTAACTACCACCTAAAACAGTTTCACAAACTGAACATAGATGACACTAAATATATTTTGTTTGGCAGCCTATTACATGTACCTATAATAATTACAGATCATCAAACTTGATTATATTTTTTCAAACAAAAACACTTTTTATATTATCAGGGTATCATCAACTATCAATCAATCACAACTTTTTATCACACCTAATTGGGTCATTGCTGCATTCGGATATTAATTTATTTCTTGTAATTTACCTTTTAAAAAGACAAGAATGTGAAGTATACGGTGATTTTAAGACAAAAACAACACTGTAGTCGCACATATCGTAATCCAGGTATTCATGGCAATTGACTGCGGACAAAGTATTCAAAGGGTATTCAGCTTTTCCAATTGCTATCAAATATCACTTTCGTTTTTGTAAGAATATACCATCTCATAATAACTTTAAAGTTGTTTGCACATATTCCATTGAAAACAATAATTAGTCAACGAAAGAAGTTGATTATCTCAAAGTTGCACTGGTTATTACGTATTATTTTGTTTATTTCTTAAATGTGTATTATGTTATTTGACTTAATATTTATGTTACATTCGCAGCAAAATTTTTACCAGAAGACATTTTCATATAATTATTAAAAAGTTTCATTACGTATCAATAGAGTCGGGACTAACTGCCGATCTCTTATAAACATAAACACATGGAATAATAAATGAATATTCTTCTGCATTTAAAATCACCCTACCCCATACCGAAGAAAATCACAACACTTTCCCTTATAATACTCACTCACTCTGTACAATGTGAACATATTGCCTTTCAGTACTTTTGGAGTAATACCACGGGCAATAAAGCAGAAGGAGATAATTCGTTAAAAAAGAAAAAAAAATATCGTCATGGTTTTGTACACTGCACTTTAATGTCCACTATCACTGTGTGCAATCTGAACAAATTTTATTCAGTATGCTAAAATAAAAAGGGAGATAATTAAAAAAGCAAGACAATATCGGGTTTTGCCGTTTGGGCACTGCGCCTTCCTCTGTGTCTCCTCTCTTATCGTGTGCAATTTGAAGGATTTACCTTCAGTACCTTTAATATTATCCTCCAGTCAGGAAAATGTAACAGTTTCTAAGGGGATCATAAAAAATAGGCAAGGTAAGTTATTTTATAGTTCCCGCTACACAAGTTTGCGAAACGACTACGTGAGCAATGTTCTCCTCTGCGATCAACTAGGTAGTGTCACTTATTTGAAACTACTGTAGCCTTATTTATCTAGGATTTGTGCCCTGCCGACAATGTAACATTATGTGAGAACATTGACAGTTTTTATGGAGGTTAGAGATCTGATACTAGTTTTTCCCAGGAGCGATGGTTTCGTTAACTGCCGGCCTGTACAAATGAGGGTAGAAAGTGAAGTAAAGTCTACAAAACCAAGTATATTAGCACGATTTCTTTTCTTAAATAAATTTGAATCTAAACTGATCAAAAAGTCGATCAAACCCTTTCGCAGCAAAACCTAGCCAGAGATGTGGACATATTTCCCTTGCACATAAATGCACTGAGAATGTGTCTAGTCTTAAATATGCAAATGTGTTCGTCCTGTACTAAGTTAAGGCAGGCGTTCAGTGCTTAACCCGGAAGCTGGCCTATGGCATTGAATGTGTATATATGCCATAGTGAAAATATAAAAATAACCCTGATCCTGCGTATCAATGACTTTATGTTATGGATTTTTTGTAAATTTGAAAAAAGACACTACTAGTAGATGCACTATAAACATGTATCGCTTTTACAGAAAATTCATGAAACATTTCTCCAAATTTGACAATAACTTTGTATAGAAATTTCAAGGCATTTTAAACATGGAGCTTGAAACTTTATTATGTACAGTTTTGAATTAAACACTAAATGAAATGAAAACACAATTATATGTGCATACTTAAAAAGTAATGTAGGAAATGCGTTCAAAGTGCATACAATGATAAGAGGTATTTTTAAAGATTTTCCTAAGAACCAAAACCCTATTTTGCATTATTATTGAATTTTCTCCCTGTGTTAGTTTTTCTGGTCCAGAACATAAATCTAAAAGCATAATTCCAAATGTACTTAAAGGAATGACTTGAAACTTCATAAAGTGATACAGCATAATGAGTGAACTAATTTGATTTTCTATGAGATGATTATAAACTATTGATTTATTCATTTTAGATACGGATTCCAAAACACTATGAAGATTCTTGTAATAGGTGGAGCAGGTTATCTTGGGTCAACGCTGGTACCAAAGTTGCTTGAAAAAGGTCATAACGTAACGGTATTTGATAGGTTAAGCTGGGGCATCAATTCTTTGTTTCATGTTGCTGGCGAAAAAGGAGTGCAAATTGTTAAAGGGGATATAATGGATCGAGAACACTTAGCTAGAGTAATGGCAAAAAAAGATGCAATTGTTCATCTTGCAGCAATTGTTGGATACCCGGCATGTGACAAAGATCCTGACCTTGCAACAAAAACAAATATAACTGGCACAAAGAATATCACTGAATTCATTGAACAAGATCAAATCTTAATTTTTGCTAGTACATGTTCCTGTTATGGGGCAATACCTGGCATATGTACAGAAACCACAAAACTGAATCCGCAGACTCTTTATGGAAAAACTAAAGCGAAGGGCGAAGAAATGGTGTTGTCTTCAGGAGGTGTCGTTTTACGGTTTGCCACTTTGTTTGGTATTTCTTCACGGATGAGACTAGATCTTTTAATACATCAAATGGTATTTCAAGCGGTCTGCCGAAAGCGAATTGACATCTATGAAGGTTTGTTCCGACGATCATTTCTCCATGTCAAAGATGCTGCACTTTCTATCATGTTTGCCATTGAAAATATACGCGCTATGTCTGGTAAGGATTATAACGTTGGAGATGAAACTCTTAATTTTACAAAGCTGCAAGTGGCGAAACTTATAAAAGATACCGTAGCGAATTGTTCTCTTAACGAAATAAACATAGGCTGTGATAACGATAAACGAGACTATGAGGTTTCTTATAGAAAAATAAAAGACTTAGGATATCAATCCAAGATATCAATCCAGGAAGGTATCAACAAACTGACCTGTATAATGCCGTTAATATCTGTTGAGCAAACCGTGAATTATTTTAATGTATGACAATCTTCTTCTCTATTATTTTACAGTATATCTACCTGATGATCTATTTATCAGTTTTAATGTTAATCATCTGGGACATTCAAACGAAAAATGATAACAAAAATATTAGCAGTTCAACGCAAGTTATTAGAATAATTGTATTAGTTTTACTTATTGAATGCTACTTTGATGAAAAATGAAATTTTCCTCACGTAAATTACACATCCCTATTTCACATAACATGTTTCTAACTTTTAATTTAAGGTCTGAAAGTCAACGTAAACTTTCAAAATGCTTAATTCTTAATACCATAAATCGTAAAAATATGCGTATGAGCTAATGTAACTTATATAGTTTCTGGCATCACCTTCTTTGATGACTTATTAGTTTGTTGAATCATTACCTTTGAAAATGCAATATTTTGCTGCGTCATGACCTACATTTCCCACTAATTGTAACCATATTTACAGAGAATGTGTATGACTATCATATTTCGTAAGAGTTCAATTACGAGCTTGATCGGATGAGTCGTCCAATTTTTATGGCCCCTGATTTAACACAAATTGCAATATCTAAATATGTTAACACACTAGCAATTTCATGCGTTTTCTAATCCTACGCATATTTACCAAGAATATGTATGACTAAAAGATCTCGAATTGGATAAATAATTGGCTTTATTGGATTACTAGTAGTTTTTTTAGAGTTATGGCCCCTGATTTAACAACAATAGCCTTATTTAACTATGCTTGTACTCTCGCACTTTCATTTTGTCCACTTATCCTTACCATATTTACAGACAATGTGTGTCATACAATATTAAACTAAGTTTACACTCAAGCTGAGTTTCCACAAATGCATTTTAATAGCTAATATTGAACTATGTTTACCCTCTAGCATCTTCATTTCGTTACTTATCCCAATCAATGCTGCATGAAGCTTTACCAATATTGTAAAAAAAAATCGATTCCATGCAGAAATTTGGTTGCAATGCCAAGACAAGGAAAAAAACATGTTCTTCTCTGAAACCACAAGGCCTCTAGCTTTAACCTGTAAGATGTAGCAATGCTTAGTAAACCTCTACCAGGTTTATCCAAATTATGACCCAAAGGTCAACACTGACACCGCCCGTGGGTCACTTGATTACACTTGGGCTTATATAGGAAAAACGTTAAAAACACATCTTCCATGAAACCATAATGCCTAGAGCTTACATATTAAGCATTTAGCACTTTCATGTGTTCCTTTACATAGTTGTTTAAATAATGAATTTGAAGTTACCTGACAAATATGATATGGATAATTATCTTGAAAAATTAAAGTAATATGCTGAGAAAAAACATCTTACTTAACCAGTTTGGAAAGGAAAAACAAATCAAAATCATTACCATAAAACAAAGTCTTCAACAAATGTTAAAAAGAAATTAAACTTTGAAATACAGATAGTGATGAAGAATTCAATTAGATCAACATTATTTAAGATTTATTTGACGAAAGCACTAGCGCTTCAAACATATCGGAAAAGAAACAAACAAATAACAACTAAAAGGAAATTGCAAAACCAAAAGCAAAAATTAATTAAGTTGAGATGAACGGTAACGGAAAGAAAAAAGGAAACAATGAAAACAAAAACAAAATGACTCACGTGAGATTAAAGAAACAGAAAACAAAAATGTGAATACAGAAAAAAACACATCAAATGAACAGAGGAAACAAAACAACAAAGAACAGGACAAATCAATCAAAAATAATGAAGTAAAAAAAACAACAAGACAATTAAAATAAAAATACCACGACAAATCAAAAGAAAATTAGAAAGGTAAACAAACAACATGTCAAAAAAAGTTCAAAGAAACGAAATAAACAACACAGAACTGGACAAATCAAATTAGAAGAGTAAAACAAACAAAGAACGAACAAAAGTCACTAATAAGGAAACAATGGAAAGCATAGACCCCAAGAAACATATATTAACAAAAGGAACGAACAAAACACCAGCAAAGAAATTTATACATCTTGATCCAGACTAAATTACCCAGTCGTACTCAACAAAATACTACGACAATGTAACAAAAGTCAACATTAGATGATTTATATACAACAACACCAACCAACCTCGAAAAAGATTCAATTTTAAGTAACATCGACATGACAGTACAGTGACATCGACTGGGAATCAGACCATGACGATCAAAAAAAAGCCACCACTTCCATGAACAATAATGAATTCAGAACAAAATACACTGAATAGACCTTAGAGTACATACCGAAATCCAGGAAACCCTTATAAGTCTAAAATAGGTGGTCACATTTTCAATACTGCCTGCGTGAGACACCACCATTTGTAAATTTAACAAATAATACAATCTTCACATATCGGTCCAGCAAAGTTTTCGAATATATCTTAAGTTTTTAACGTTGTGATGTAAACTGTCTGAAAAAATACTTCCGAACAACATCCTGACCACAGGCGATATATTGATGAAAGCAATATCATATGTTACAATCACATCAATTATTACCAGTACACATTATTACAAGGTCACTTTTCCTACTGAATGACTGTATGTGCTAGGTAGCTCAACGCCTCCAGTATAATAAAATAAACGAAAATAAAGTTAGTTTAGCAGTAGAATTCCATTTAATGCATTGTATGTTAAAAGAATTTGTGTATCACTAACACATAGACATTTACAGTAAGGTACTAGTCAGATTACTGTTTCATATATCTAGTCTTAGTCTCAAGTCATCAAACTATGGAATATTGAATGCAGGTTTGTACCGTATGGTGAGAGAAACTAACATATTACCGGGAGAATGCAAATTGATTTTACCACTAATATTGTCGGGGAAGCTTTACGTTGGGAGGATATAGTCTACTTTTAAGCTCATGCAAAATAATGTGTATTTAGAACATAGAGTAAGTGGCTGGTTTTATTAGCATGATGAAAGGTTACTTTATCCAAATTTGTTGAAGTGAGTTTACTTGTTCACGCTGTGGAATCTGCACGATGTGTCCATTTGAACGTAACAATTCTCGTAGGCTCCTAAGATAGCTGACATACAACTGTCATTTTGTTGCATGAATATCCTGATATAAATATTGTAGTTACAGCAGTTCAAACACAGTTTTCATAATATGTGCCACTAAGAGTGGTCACGGAGAAGTTGTGTTGGAGTCATGTACAATGTATATGTGACGTTACAGTTTTACAAACAAGGATTGTCATATTTATTTCATGATATGTCTTTTGTGATCAACTAGTTAGAAGAAGTTTACCTTGTAAGTATGTCACTTAAGGGTACCGCTGGATGTCACCATGAAGCCTATCTAAATGCAATGTTATGTTTAAATACTTTAAACAGACTTTCGATAAATAGAATAAAATGAGTAAGGATTTACACATGTCGTTAAAATGTCAGGTGAAAATTGGTTGTATGCTACTAGCTAGATATTGTTCTTTAACCTAGTTCCGATAAATAAATGTAGTCAAACTTGAAGAAACTTGAGTAAGTTATCGTGCCTGATAGATTAGCACCCAACGTGGGCAAAAATTAATTCTTATTCCATGACAAGTTGAGTAAAGCTCATTATATAAAACAAATTAAGAACAAGATAAATAAATAACAATGGATAAAACGTTGACTTCAAAAGATGGTTCTTTTGGGATTGATATATCTTAAGAACAAGTCAACTCTTCACTTGAAGAGAGTCATGGGTTTTAATGTTGGTGAACTATTACATACTATACACATCCACTTATTACAGTCACATGTGTGGAAATTTTAAATAAATCTTTAGTATAAATGAATAAAATTAAGGCATACATAACACTTAAGATTAACAGTTTCAGACATTGTATTGACCAAATGAAACACAGAGTTTGAAACAGACACGTGTTACATACGAATTAATTCACAATAGTTTCTAAGTTTAAGTTGAAAGCAGTCAACGTGAACGGATATGCATAAGAAATAAACGTTTTTGAAAGATTTGTTTGCAGTATTGAACATACAGTATAAAGAATGTGAGGTAAATCAAAGCTTATTGTATGATAAATGTACCAATTATTCTGCTTTGATAAATGCGCGACTTTAGTAAATTACCTCCCCTGAATGACATAAAAGGTGGCGCTAATGTCAAAGAGGTCCAATACCAATATCCGGTAGCTCGCCATTGTTGTGTACCGATGTATTTGACAACCAGACCTACACGTTTGGATGGTTAAAAATGCCTGAAACCACATGTTCTGACATATATTCCCAAAAGACAAATACAACGACAGGCTTGGTTGCAAGCTATAATACGAGGAAAATCGAAGTATGAGATGTGGTCACCTTCTAAGTTTTCTTATATCTGTGAAAATCATTTAACCAAGGAAGATTACCATGCTGCAACTAAGACTTATTCAGGTGAAGTCATGATCACATCTCTATTATGCATTTGTTTGAATAATCTAAAAATGACTTTTTCATTGCACCAATAATAGATTATCAAATATCACAGTTGCTTGAAGTCTTGGTATTTACGTCTACTTTCACTTTCAACATACGGACATATATCGACGCCTTAGAATAATAAGGTCTTAAGTGTTACTTACGACCTTATATGAGCCATACATATTCGGAATCTGCATGAAAAGGCGCATGCTATGGACCTATTTTCAAGGCGATAGCAGTGTTTTATGTTGATCAAATTTAAAGAAGAAAAAGGTCGTAAGTAAAAACCGTGAGTTTGAAAGAAAAGGTCGTAGCTGCTACTTACGACCTTTGAATTTACCTCATACTTAACTGGGTTTTCCTAAGAAAAGGTCATATCTGCTACTAACGACCATTTAATTATAACCAGAATCGAGATTCCGTAAAATAAGGTTGTATCAGCCTATAAAATAATGTTTTGAGGAATGCAAACTTACACAATGCTGTACAATTACTGTTATATACGAAAGACCGGTGGTGAAATTTCAACTTTAATAATTTACGATTTCCAGTTTTCACTCTTTCACTCTTTCACGATAACACAATTTCACGAATTCACGACTTCACGATGAACGATGAACGATTTCTCGAATTCACGAATTCTCGATTTACTTCACGAATGAACGATTACAAGCATTCTCAGTTTTACGAATTCTAGATTTCAACTTCATAAATTTGTTATTTTCTATGCTCATGTTTCCCTATCTATGACGTCACAAGCGGGAAAATTCCAGTGGAATGATTGGAGATGGTGATCTCTGCAACTATCTGTTAAATTACGCTGAAAATGTGCATAACATACTGTCCTGTCTTGTATTTGAAGAGATATGTACAGGCGAAGAAAGAAACTTTGCGGTAATTGTATTGAAATTTGTTGCACAAAGTAATCAAAAGATGAGCGGTGGTGTAGAGGTTAAGGTGTCGGCCGCTCATCCCGGAGGTTGCGGGTCCGAGCCCCATTGGGGTCACGACCGTTCTTCCTCATATGATACCAGTACTGGTTTTTCCAGGAAGAGGACTCGAGAGTGACTCGATAAGCTACAAGCTTCTTCACAATCGAGCTAAAATAAATTAGTAGAAACTTAGTAATCAAAAGACGTTATCCCAGCAATCAGAGTTCTCTTTGGAAGAACACTTTAAAGGACAAACACAAGAAATGCTGGTCTTAAATGCTTCCCTAAACATTTAAGTTAAGTATCGTATATATATCGTCGCTAGAAAGTTCAGTACACGAGATCGTTAATGCATGTGTTGTCAATAAGTAATCATATACATGCAGTTGAATTAAAGTCGTGTTATTTGTCCTTTGGTTGTTCATAATGAACCTGCTCTTTAGCCATGGGTTATTACAACCATCCTTGCACAGCAAACAAGGCTTGTTACAAATCATTTATATAGGAAAACAACGTAAGAACAGAACCTGGAATTACTGACATTGTGAGCCTTGGTCTCAACCTGATGGCAGTGGAGCCGCCTTGGTGCAGTTGTAGCGCGATTGCCTCGGGATCGAAGGGTCCCGAGTTCGATCCCCACCAGTGCCGAAGTAGTATCCTTATGTAAGACACAGATAATTCGACATTGCCCCCATCTCTCTCTTTTTTCGCGGTTGAATCCATCTGGAGTGAGTCTCGAGAGCTATTAATATAAGTTGTAAGATCTTATTTAAATAAAAAAAACCAGTATAAAATCACTAGATGACTCAGTATCATGTCACAATATTTGAGGGTTATCATAGTATGGTTTGTGCTTCATATTAATCAAGGATCCTTGAAGTTGAAATCGAGAAATCATGAAATCAGGAAATTGAATTCGTTAAATCGAAAATTCGTGAAATCGTGAACCAAAATCGTGAATTCGTGAAATCGTGAATATGTGAAATCGTGAAGTTGAATTCGAGAAATCGTGAAATTAGGAAGTTGAATTCTTGAAATCGTGAAATCGAGAATTCGTGAAGTTGAAATCATGAAGTTCAAATCGTGAAGTTCAAATCGTGAAATGCAAAAAATATATTGAAGTTGAAATGTCACCATCGGTCTTTCGTAGTAATAAGATTCACTTCATGATAGGTAAGGCTATTCATTGTCGTTAGTTTTAAAGTTAAATGTCTTGTGAAGAAGCCTACATCATGGCACAGTGTTTGCAAGTCCTTAAGCGGGAAAATTCAGGCGCCGTTATAATTTTTTTCCCAACATTTTGCTCATAGGAGGAATTTTATGCTGAAGACTCCGTTTCTGATCTTTAAATATTTTTAACTTACGTTTCAAGACTAAGTCTATAAATGTTTGTATTACTTAGTTATGTTTTATGCTGTCAATGTGATTCTGGTATTCATTTGTAAATTATTTCTATTTTCAACATATTTTCTGAAAATAAGAATAAAATCCAATTATAAAGATGTTCTGTAAGAAGCGTTTGTTTTACGCTAGTATAGGCATCGGACTGT
This sequence comes from Saxidomus purpurata, assembly GCA_022818135.1. Taxonomy (NCBI): domain Eukaryota; kingdom Metazoa; phylum Mollusca; class Bivalvia; order Venerida; family Veneridae; genus Saxidomus; species Saxidomus purpurata. Next base: position 15,743 of record JAFMSR010002297.1, read on the forward strand.
TAATCCAATGCCAATACATTTTTGGATTTCAACATTGATTTTTTTAGATTTATCTAGTTTGATTATGAAATTGTTAAGACGAACAACTTTAACAAATCTCCGAGTTGATTTTTTTTATTTTTAACTCCATTTTTTTAAGTTCCATTTAAATAAGACTTTCGAAATTTCGTTAAAGCGTCACATGTTCAGCGGCAAGAAACATATTATGCTAAACTATTAAAGCTACCTCTTTGAAACTGCACTAAAAGCAATCAGACAAAACAAGGCATTTACGGAATTTTGTTCGTTTAATTTAAAATGTTGCTTGCTGCTAATGTTGAACGCAAGACATCGCTAAAATGCTGTAACACCATTGTTCATAAACCAAGAAAACAAGTCACGATGTTTACACTTAACCGATTTAGAAAGGCAAAGATTTCCCCTGTTGAACATTTTTATTTGAATTACGTTATTGTTTTTATTTCTATTTAAGTGATTTTTTGCGATGAATTATTGAAACTTTTACAAGAATTTAATTTTATATTGTTTTTGTTGTGTTTCTAAACCGGTTGAGTGTACTTCAATTACCTATGTAAACAATATTCCTGCAGCCGTCGAACTGTCGCGAAATTGCATTCCATTGCCGTGTGCTGTGTTACTTGTGTGCCTAAATGCGATACATAACAACATAGAGCGACACAGCTACTGCAACTCAATAATACATACGTCGTTGCAAAAGGCATCTCGACAAAATGAAACGACGCATGTCAACAAAGTAACATACGACCGTTGTTAACGACATTGTGGGCGGGTTTGGTTCCTGTAATAGTTTAATAGCACACACAAGATTCCGTAGCTAAAGGTCATATTTCTAATACACAATTTAGTGTATTTTCTTAATTGTAATATGGAGGGGCGCTGGTCACTACATTTGTCAATATAATTGATAATTTTGATACTTATAAAAAATTTAATTGATAATCAACTTTCAAATATATCCTCTGCATCATTTTAACATACGTTTTGTGACCATGTTCAACAAAAGCGCTAAGCACAATTTCACAAGTGCATCACAATACAATAGTATATACATACATTATTTCATTTTAATTTAGAAAATTCTTGAGAGAATAGTAAAAAACTACCCAAATAAAGTGATCTGCTCATTCACATGACGGTCGTTTGGTGTAAATGTCTTAAATTCGCAAGCAGCACAGACATCATGTGAAGAGGACTATTAGCACATTTAGAACAAAATAGAACTCTATGCAATGAGTTAAATCGTAACTACTTTTACTGCTTGTGCGAAACAGAACAAGTATTAATTTTGTTGATCCTTTGTGTTACTTCTTCATTAGGTATATATCATTAGTTTAAACGCAACACTATGTTTCATTGTCTGATACTTTCTTTCAAGCACAACACAGTGATCTGTTTTTAATTTAAATGTCCAAGAGAGAACTGCAAGTAAAGTTTAAATATGTTTCATCATATTGTTAATTCACTAGATGTTCTTCTGCCCGTCCGTCAGAAAATGTTTCCTATGAATATCTTATAACTGTGGGCTTATTGGTCATGACCAACGAATGACCTATGTAAATTTGAGTCTGAGTTGGTCAAGTTTACAGTAATCATTGTTACATACTCTTATTCGTGAGTAAATCAATTATTCACTGATCCCATGTCACTAAATCCAAAAGCACAACAAAAACACAATATAGGATATGAACAATTGTATTTGACACCATTTCGTATAACAAATTAATTGATAGGTTTCCATTTCTAATATATTCTGTGATATTGTTTCCCAATGACTGGCGATCTTGATTTTCCTGAAAAATACTAAAAGACTCTTAAACAACAGCAACATAATAGACACCAAATGGCGCCTTGGTCATTAGAATAAATAATGTAGAAGAAAGTCCAAAATCCACAAATAATTATGGCACATCAACCACAAAACAAAGGGAGGGTGGGAGGGAAAAGCTAGTATAGAATATAAACGTCTGGTGCTGTCAAATACTTTGCCTCGAGTAACTGATACAGTGTAAGCAGTTGCTTATATACAGTGTATCAACACGAATAAAGTAACACATAAAGTAAAATATGTAAAAGACTATCATAGGCATAAAATAAAATATAACTGGAGTATAGTATCATTGGGAAACGTGAATAATTTTATTTACTCACTCTTATTGGTGAGTAAATCAATTATTCACTTATCCCATGTTACTAAATCCAAAAGCACAACAAAAACACAATATATACTGACCCAACATGAAAACTTTACAGGTATATAATGGGATTTACTATGCATGAGAAAGAAAAACCTATACCTCACAATTCATGAGGTGGAATTCAATCATTTGTAAGAATGTTAAACTTTATCAGTTGGGGAGTGAGTTTATCAACAACAAAAAATCATCACAGGAGCTTTCAGATTTAAGGTCATAAATTCACCTATATATTTAATTGAAAGGGAGGTAATTTAAGAATTTGAATCTTTGAAGTCTCAAATCTCGCTTTTGCATTGTCTTCCCATAAACATTTGTTGAGTTTTCTAGTCTTGACATTAGTTTCTCTCAACTGATAGCAAAAAGAATATTATGTATTGACAACCAATCTTGTTTTTGATAAACTGTTTGTTTTCACTAAATGAGTTATCTCCTTTTTTATGCATGATAAATGCCTTTTACTTTTAGGCCTATTATTGCCTTTGTTATTTGTCTTATTTTGTAGAGTCAGAGTGAAATACATTGATTTAATATTGTGTTAAATATTTGTATAATAAAAGTGTAAAGTTTTCATTTTTGGTGAGTATAGGATATAGACAATTGTATTTGTCACCATTTTGATCGAGCAAAACAAAGAAGGCTCCCATTAAATTATGAACAAAGGCATGAAGAAAGTGATTGACATATTATATTACATAACTTATCTATATAACATCTTAACAATCTGATATTAAAAACTTTAGTTTGAAAGAACAGCATCCTAATTGGAATTAAGATTAAATTGGAAAAATGTATGAAATGATCTCTATTTTCCTCCAGAATATGTGTTATACTAATCATAACTATACAAACCATAAAATAAGTCCATGCGGCATCACATCAAACGTCAATCTCGGGTAAGCCATACCATGAACTCGGACATGAAATACAAGTGAGTTTTCACAGCATCACTACAAACATCAGTATCGTCACATCGAACATCAATATCGAGTAAAGTTTTGACAATTTATTGAATAATGATGACCAAATAATTGTGAGAAATCTCGGTATTTTTATAAACAATGCTTTAAAACAACCGCACTGAACTCTTGTATGGTAATAATTTATACATATTTGTAAAATCCAATGCTTATAGATTATTCCTATCTAAACATTATCTCTGAGTTATCAAAATCAGTTGTTGCTGTTTTTGTTTCGTTTTTAAACTTTTCGGGCAAAATGTACAATTTAGCCACGAATAATACTCTCCGATTAGTTAACCTTTCTGTTTCGTATCGTGACAAGTTGACGTCAAATCTTGAATGGAGAGAACATGAAATAACTGTATGTGAAATATTCAAAACATAGTACAATAAAGCCTCATTGTCGTTTTAGCCTAATAAATTTACATGAAATAAAGCATTGAGAAATTCGAAACATTTAACATTTATATCAAGTGGGCTTTCGCAGCATCACAGCAATATTGAATGAGCCTTCACAATATTACAAAGATCAGTATCAAGTTAACCTTTCCGTTTCGTTTCGTGAAAAGTTGACGTCAAATCTTGAATGAAGAGAACATGAAATAACTGTTTGTATGTGAAATATTCAAAACATAGTGCAAGAAAGCCTCATTGTCGTTTTAGCCTAATAAATTTACATGAAATAAAGGATTGAAAAATTTGAAACATCAAACATTACTATCAAGTGAGCTTTCACAGCATCACATCAAATATCAATACTGTATGAGTTTTCACAGTATCACATGAAACATAATTATCAAGTGAGCTTTCTTATTACATCAAACATCAGTATCAAGTGAACTTTCACAGCATCACACCAAACATCAATATTGAGTGCAGTCACAACATCAAATCAAACATCAATCTCGAGTGAGGCATAACAGCAACTCGGACATATTGAAGTGAGCTTGGCAACATCAGCTTTCATCGTATCAGATCAACGGCAGTAAGTGGTAAACTTCAATATTAATTTAAAATAATGAGGTCTGACTATATATGTGCCATTCAAACCGAAACATATGATGGGAATAGAACTTATGTTACATGGAAGCATTTCCAGAACACAAAACTTCATTTACATCAACAAAAAATAATTTACATTTCATAACAAACTTAATAATTGCTATTCAAATAAACAGCATAAAAATACTAACTTTGAATTGTAGATGATTAAAAAGCATAGAAACGAACCAACGTTTCACCACCTCGAGGTGTGAGTGTGTCACATCTGTTATAATGTAAAATATTGATCTGAAAATCAAACACAAAATAAAGACAAGAATATAAAACGAATTGACCATAGCTTAAAAAGGTATGGCTTACGTACCTTTTCAATATCAAAAAAAAAAAAACGCTTTTTGAACCGTGGACTTACAAAACCTACAGCGTTCATACCACGGTGATTGCTTTCAATAAACATTAGTGTTTCTCATTTCATTAAACAAGAACGGAAAAAATACTAAAGAAATGTGGACTTTTAAGAGCTATTTAAATTTATTAAAATGTGTAAAGCATCGTTACATAAAACTTAAAAGTGGTTGCTAAATACCAAATAAAGAACAAAAACAACACACACAAAAAAAACAACAACAAAGAAAAAAACCTATACTTATCTGAAATCTAGACTACATTTAGAAGTAACTGTCGGTAGAACGATGAAGATATCCAACGAATTATTCGTTCCAAACAATACTACCATTTTCAAATAGGCACAACTAATACTGAATTATTTCTTGTTGTCCCACGAATCCACGACGAAGGGTAGAACAAATGTTGGCCTTTTTGATCACACTCGTAAGTGACATCTACGAGGAACAAGTGTCGCCCTTCCATTATACTGTTACGAAAAGAACTAGAAGGAGAATTGATATCCAACATTTGTTCAAAGCTAAAACTCACTGATGGTAGCCCAGTCAGATTCAGAACTATCAGTAATACAAGTTTCTTTCAACGCTTAGTTGCACTCCAGTCCTCTTTCAGAAATTCTCCCGGGTACTAACTGCCCTTTTTTGTTGTCAGCCATGTCTAATATTGCAAAGTTAAACTAAATTGTTTTTGTAAAATTTATTCTTGAATGACAATACTGAAACACGTTTTACCTTTTTAACTGTAGAAATAGCCTTCCATTCTAAGTTTCATTTAAAGTTGTGTTAAAGATCATGTAATTGCTGTCGAAATAGCCTATCAACTCTTTCAAAACGTCTTCTCGTGTATTGGACGAATCTCTGCATCGTGGTAATTTCCCGCGACACAATACAAAAAACTAGTATAAAATGTAAACGTCTAGTGGTGTCAAATACTTTGCCTCCAGTAACTAATACAGTGTAATCAGTTGCTTATATACAGTGTATTAACACGAATTCACGAAAAAATCGTGCAAAACAAGAGTACAAGTGCATACAGTAAAATATGTAAAAGACTATCATAGGCATGAAATAAAATCTAACTGGAGTATAGTAACATTGGGAAACGTGAATAATTTTATATATTTTTAAAACCGTTATAAATGTGGTTTTTGGTGGTACTGAAGTAAGGTTTCATCCCATTTTCTCATGTAAGCACATGCAAAATGTTTTCCTAGCTTGGATCCAATTGCTATACCATCTACCTGTCTGTAATGTTTATTTTGCATGTGCTTACATGAGAAATGTTTATTGATGATGGAATTGGCATTTGGATAGGGTCAGTTCGGTCTTTACAGAACTTCGCAAATTATGCAAATCAAATACACAAAAATATTAAGATAGAACTTAGATGGAGTAAAAACAGAATAGAATTCCTGGATACATTTGTTACAGTTAAAGATGGAGAAATTTACACTGATTTATTTAGGAAACCGACAGACAAACAAATGTGTATAAAAAGTACATCATGCCATCCAACCCATACCAAGAAAGGTCTAGCATATGGTCTTGGCTTGCGTCTCAAGAGAATATGTGAAAAACAGACTGACTATGAAAAGCACAGACTGCAGTTGAAACCACAACTTAGAAAGAGAGGATATAGTGGCAAATACATAGAAAAACAGCTACAAAGGGTAGACAGGTTAGACCGGGATAGTCTACTTTCATCAAACCAGAAGAAAGACAGCTGTGACAGGGTACCTATGGTTCTAACTTACTCCAAACAATTGCCAGATATTAGACAAATACTTCGTAAACATGAAACTGTTCTCCATAGATCCCATAGAATGACGAAAATCTTCAATGTACCCCAATAATTGCATTTAGACGTGATAAAAATATCTGTGACACGTTGGTACATGGTAAAACTAACAGGGCCCTCAAAACAAAAGCATCTGATTGTGACTGTAAAATCTGTGACCACATTGAATATGGTGAACTAAGTGATACAACTAGGAAGAAGAAGTACAAGACAATTGCAAATGTGAGCTGCAAAGATTATAATCTGGTGTATTGTCTGACATGTAGAAAATGTGATATGACGGTTTATGTTGGAGAAACAGAAAGATCATTAAAAGAGAGATTAGATGAACACCTACGAGATGTCAGACAACAAGTAGAGAAACCTATAAACAGGCATTTCATCGGCCATAGCGAAACTGATGTGGGAGTAGTTGTTTTACAGAAGGTATATCAAGAGGGCAAGGCATACCGATTGCTGGTTGAGGACAGTTGGATCCAAAGACTAGGCACTAAGGTACCTTATGGCTGCAACATACAGTCAAAATGTTAAACCTAAGTATGTATCTAGATAAGTCATTTTTTAAATACTTACTACTAAAATAACAATGATTATATTACAAATAGTTATGGAAATATTAATGATATAAGAATGACAAAATCGTTTTGGAATAATTATAATGTGTTGAACTGATAATTACGGGATGATGAATGAAGTAGGATTTACAAATAGTTACTGTTCTATAAATGTAATGGTTTACACATATCAAGTTTTACCTATGGTAATAGTTTTTCTACTTATAATACAACATCATAATGCTGAACTGATAATGGTAATAGTTGTTTCTTTGTTTTTTTCATCCTACTTGATATTCCTGCCTGTTTTGGAACTGCGAATGAGAGAAACCTGCTGTCACCGTAACAAGATTGGAGTACTTCCATAACATGGTGAATTATTGTCTTTTAATTTCATGGTAAGGAGAATATATTGTAAAACTAGGTCTTACCCATATGCAAAGATTGATAATTATGGACATAATAATCTTTTAGTATTTCCCTTTAAAATATGTAAGAAAAAACCTATTAGCTTAATATTTTAATCTTCATTTCTACAATTCTTTTACAATTTCACTTGTGTTACTATATAAATACATGGTACATCTATTTATCTAAAAAATTCTATATTTTTATTTTTCATGCAAAAATTGAGACCATAATTATCAACTGCAGAAGATTAAATACTAAGAAAACCTGGGAAATGCTGCAGAGAGGATCTACAATTTAAGTTAGATAATAGGACAATTTATGGCTTAAGCAAATGTGTAATAATATGATTTATAAGTGCATTCAAGACAGGACTATGTATCAACTAAAATATGTTTCGGTTTAATTTCAATTGAATTCTAGTTCTAAATTGTATTCTTCATGTGATTGGACTCTTACCTGAAAGTAAGGGAAACGTCATTTGGACACTTAGTGTATATGACGTCATTAGGACGTGACGTCATTTCCTGACGTTTTGTTGTTTTTTTCATTTCTAAGCTTGTCATGAATATGATCAACATGTGAATTTAAAAAGTGCAGACAAATTTCTTGAAAAAAGGCAATATTGCCGAAAATTCGAAGTAATTAAGCCAATCTATTATAAAACATTTACAAAGTGTCTTAAATATGTTTTTGCTAAAAAATCAAGGACATAAACATGAATTAGAAGAAAACTTAAAAGCCCTGGTACCACACCAGTTTGGTGACCATTCTCTGTGAATGCCTCGTTTCTGTGGTTTCAAGCGCAATCCTAAAGATGCATATGTGCATAAAAGCTTACCATACAAAGCAGCTTTGAGGGACAACGAGCTTCGCAGGCATCTTAATGCAGTGTTTCAACCTGTGATTGCAAATGCAGAAAAGTATGCTGATCTTGGTTCCAGCCAGCAGTGTGAACACGCAAATCGAGAAGTCACTCTTCGAGCACCGAAGTCACATCATTATGGAAACTCAGAATCATTGGACTTCCGGTTGGCAGCAACTTCAGCTTTTATTAATGAAGGCCTCAGATACATTGTACAGGTATAAAATGTTGTTGTTGCTGTTTTTTGGTTTCCAAGTTCATTTTATATACAGTGTTATATTTCAATATAACTTGAAGTGAAGACAGTCAATAATGAAGAGAGTTTAGTCAGTACATTCAGATTGGCAGTTTCTTAAAATAGGGAACTCATTATCTTTATGTACTCTTTATAATATTGACTGTCTTCGTTGTGTTGAAAGGACTGACCAAACTTTACAGGTATTTGTTCATTGTGTCTTTACTATTTCTTGTACTTCAGATTTTCAAATTGCTGTTGAAAATTTTGCTTATCTTAGATTTGAAGTTGGTTGGAGATTTTAAGCACACCCTTATAACAGATCTGTGGTAAACCTTTGAATGGTAATATACTTAGATGTTTACTGATTTGTGAAAAAACTATTGATATAAAATACCAGAAATGAAAACTTTGATATAGATTTATATCATTAATATTTCAAAGTATTACAATCTAATTATGAGTGCTTAGAACTCAAGATCTGAGTGATTAGATAGGCAAGATGTTATTTACAATAATTCTAAAATATTATAGGAGTCCAGTATTCTTAACTTAGAGATTTGTAATATAGTATTTAAAAAAATGAGATAAACTAATTTATGTCATGTACTTTTTCAAACAGCTAAAACAAAATTGTAACCGGCTATATTGATCTTTATATTCCGTTCAAATGTGATTGAATAGAAAACAGTGTTTAAAGTCTAATTTGTTTCATTCTTTTCTTCAGGCATTGCCATTGAAGCGGAGCCTGATCTCTATTAATTGCCAGTAGCAGTGCCTCATGGTTGCTTTAAACCTATAGCCCTACCAGGACAGAAGCCTAC
>JAFMSR010002298.1:0-25011 GCA_022818135.1 Saxidomus purpurata
TCCGCTACCCCAAGATTACAAGTCTCATGCTCTACCAATTGAGCCAACCGGACTGATTTTATCTTTTCATTGTAAACTTTGTCAAATAACTATGTTCAAAGTGTTCTATTGAAAGTGGTGTAGAGGTTAAGGTGTCGGCGGCTCATCCCGGAGGTTGCGGGTTCAAGCCCCACTGGGGTTACGACTGTATTTCCTCATGACGCCAGTTCTGATTTTTACAGGAAGTAGACTCGAGAGTGACTTGATAAGCTTAATCGATTACATCCCTTTAAAACAATTAAGCTTTAGACCAACTAATTGTGGCAAAACAATTAAGCTTTAGACCAACTAATTGTGTGCCAGGCTTTCTGCTATATATAACAGCCAACTTTAGAAACAGACATCTGTGTAACATCCGTTTGAAAAATTGGTCGGTCTTGTAGTAAAAATATTAAGGCTTATAGTAATAATAGCTCCAGCTAACTTTATCACCGACAAAAATATTTGTGACCATTAAAAACAGCACATACAGTTGAAAATTTCAAAGTTACATAACATTTAGCCCTAAACGAGGAAAAATGAAATGTGTAGTATTATTTGAAGGATTGGTAAACTCGTTGCCTTAAACAAAGCCCAACCAAGATCATTTTTTGATTGGCAGAAACAATGGGAGTCTAACTGACTTCACACATAAAGACCATTTATCACAAGAGAAACACTTTAGTTAATACTAATTTATTTTAGCTTGATTGAGAAGAAAGCTTCTCATTCTAAATTGATATATCGATACAAAAATTTTAATCAATGACATCCCTAATTGTATTAGTTCGATTTTGTTTTTGTTAAATTGTTTTATGATTATGTTTTGCTGTTTACTTTCAGGGCTGTCACTGGCATTTGGGGGAGTGGGGCAGGTGCCCTTTAAGGGAGGAATGCGTAAATTTTAGAGGCAAAACAGAATTTTGTAATTGATCAAAGGATTAAACTCCAGCATAAAATACATCTCTTACATTGTTCAAGTCACAGACTGCATCGCACTTATCTATTTAACCCTTTTGCAAAGTGTATTTTTATATATAACTTGTGGCAAGTAACTACCATAATTACCTTTCCTAAAAGAAACAATAATTATTTAATTTTTTTAGCTGGCAGGAGGAAATTGTAGCAGAAGTTGGGGGAACAAACAAACTGTTTTACTAGTTTTGCCCCTATGATGGCAGATTGACAGCCGTGGCATTTATAGTTGCATTACATTTATATGTTGATTTTATTGTTCTAATGTTTCTTTCTATCCAGGGTGCTGGCATATTTGCATTTGTGTGTTTTTCCATGTGTATGGCTTATGTTTTTAAAACGTATAAGTCTTCACAATGGGAGGATATACATTTAGCAGTAATAGTGCCGTATGCCCGTTGTTTATTCTTCAGGTTACTTTGAGACTTGTTCCATTTTTCAACTTGTTTGATAAACTTGTTTGATTGACATGAAATGTGGTAAGTATGAGTTCTTTGATTAATATTGAAGCAGTGACCAAACTCTGCCATGTCTGCAAAAAGAATTAAAGTTGTTGATTTCCTTACTTTTTCTACATGTTCTAATTAAAATATCATATGTTGTTATTTCACTTTGTAGACTTATCTCAAGCAAAATACATTTCACTGTGCAATTAATTGTTTTACTTGCTTATTATACTAAGCCCAAAATACACAATGTATGTTATTCCTGTAGTGTTTGAATGTACAGTGTAATACTAACTGTTTTAGTCTATTGAGGTATTAACAGTATAGTAACATTTTTAGGCTCTTGAAGTCTGTTGAATACTCTTTTTTGTGAAGGTTTTAGCGCCATATTAAAATCAGTAAAAAGTAACAGCGACATTCTAGTTTTTCCTCAATAAAATATAAGAACCCAACACAACAGTGGCGACGAGGATCTTTGGAAAACAATTGTCGGTTATTAACTGTTTGATTTACTGAATATTTGAGCAGCAGAATGGCAGTATTCGGGAAAATTGACGAGTTTAACCTGTATGGTGAAAACTGGGACGAATACGATGAAAGGTTGTCTCACTATTTTATCGCAAATAAGATTGACGATGCGGCAATTAAAAGATCTATTCTGTTGTCGGTGGTAGGATCCAAGACCTACAGTTTAATTAGAAATCTTTCCTCACCAGCTAAACCTGGAGATAAATCGTTTGATGAACTCAGAACATTGATCAAGGATCATTTAATAGATACAAAATGTGCACTTCTGCACATATGTGTCCATAAGGAGCCATTCAATACCTTTGGTTACTAGAGGTTACCAGGTTACCTATTTTAAAGCTACATTATAATTCAAGTTCTTATGTTCATATTATAAATATAGAAAAATGGTAGTCTTTTTTCTAAAACAGGGTTACCTGGGTACCAGAGGTTACCTAAGGTTACTCTGGGGCATTATTGGTTACTTTGTCTTTCTTGAAATAAATCTAATAAATGAGGGTCTTTATTCTAGAAGTGGGTTAACTGGTTACCTAAGGGTACCAGAGGTTACCGCAGGTTACTCTATGTCATTTAGGGTTACTATTTTGTTATTCAAATAATTATGATAAATGAGGGTCTTTATTCTAGAAGTGGGTTACCTGGTTACCTAAGGGTACTTAAGGTTACCTCAGGTTACTCCAAGTCATTTTGGGTTACTATTTTGTTATTCAAATAATTCTGATAAATGAGGGTCTTTATTCCAAAACAGGGTTACCTGGTTACCTAAGGGTACCACAGGTTACCTAAGGTTACTCTGGGTCATTATTGGTTACTTTGTCTTTCTTGAAATGTATCTAATAAATGAGGGTCTTTATTCTAGAAGTGGGTTACCTGGTTACCTAAGGGTACTTAAGGTTACCTCAGGTTACTCTATGTCATTTAGAGTTACTATTTTGTTATTCAAATAATCCTGATAAATGAGGGTCTTTATTCCAAAACAAGGTTACCTGGTTACCTAAGGGTACCAGAGGTTACCTCAGGTTACTCTGGGTCATTATTGGTTACTTTGTCTTTCTTGAAAAAAAATCTAATAAATGAGGGTCTTTATTCCAGAAGTGGGTTACCTGGTTACCTAAGGGTACCAGAGGTTACCTCAGGTTACTCCAAGTAATGTAGGGTTACTATTTTGTTTTTTCAAATAATCCTGATAAATGAGGGTCTTTATTCCAAAACAAGGTTACCTGGTTACCTTAGGGTACCACATGTTACCTAAGGTTACTCTGGGTAATTATTGGTTACTTTGTCTTTCTTAAAATAAATTTAATAAAATGAGGGTCTTTATTCTAGAAGTGGGTTACCTGGTTACCTAAGGGTACCAGAGGTTACCGCAGGTTACTCTGGGTTACTTTGTCTTTCTTGAAATAAATCTAATAAATAAGGGTCTTTATTCTAGAATTGGGTTACCTGGTTACCTAAGGGTACCAGAGGTTACCTCAGGTTACTCTGTGTCATTTAGGGTTACTATTTAGTTTTTTCAAATAATTATGATAAATGAGGGTCTTTATTCAAAAACAGGGTTACCTGGTTACCTAAGGGTACCACAGGTTACCTAAGGTTACTCTGGGTCATTATTGGTTACTTTGTCTTTCTTGAAATTTATCTGATAAATGAGGGTCTTTATTCTAGAAGTGGGTTACCTGGTTACCTAAGGGTACTTAAGGTTACCTCAGGTTACTCGATGTCATTTAGGGTTACTATTTTGTTATTCAAATAATCCTGATAAATGAGGGTCTTTATTCCAAAACAAGTTTACCTGGTTACCTAAGGGTACCAGAGGTTACCTAAAGTTACTCTGGGTCATTATTGGTTACTTTGTCTTTCTTGAAAAAAATCTAATAAATGAGGGTCTTTATTCTAGAAGTGGGTTACCTGGTTACCTAAGGGTACCAGAGGTAACCTCAGGTTACTCCAAGTAATGTAGGGTTACTATTTTGTTTTTTCAAATAATTCTGATAAATGAGGGTCTTTATTCCAACAGGGTTACCTGGTTACCTAAGGGTACCAGAGGTAACCTCAGGTTACTCCAAGTAATGTAGGGTTACTATTTTGTTTTTTCAAATAATTATGATAAATGAGGGTCTTTATTCCAAAACAAGGTTACCTGGTTACCTAAGGGTACCACATGTTACCTAAGGTTACTCTGGGTCATTATTGGTTACTTTGTCTTTCTTAAAATAAATTTAATAAAATGAGGGTCTTTATTCTAGAAGTTGGTTACCTGGTTACCTAAGGGTACCAGAGGTTACCTGAGGTTACTCTGGGTTATTATGGGTTACTTTGTCTTTCTTGAAATAAATCTAATAAATAAGGGTCTTTATTCTAGAATTGGGTTACCTGGTTACCTAAGGGTACCAGAGGTTACCTCAGGTTACTCTGGGTCATTTAGGGTTACTTTGTCTTTCTTAAAATAAATTTAATAAAATGAGGGTCTTTATTCTAGAAGTGGGTTACCTAAGGGTACCAGAGGTTACCTCAGGTTACTCCAAGTAATTTAGGGTTATTATTTTGTTTTTTTTCAAATAGTTCTGATGAATGAGGGTCTTTATTCCAAAACAGGGTTACCTGGTTACCTTAGGGTACCACAGGTTACCTAAGGTTACTCTGGGTCATTATTGGTTACTTTGTCTTTCTTGAAAAAAATCTAATAAATGAGGGTCTTTATTCTAGAAGTGGGTTACCTGGTTACCTAAGGGTACCAGAGGTTACCTCAGGTTACTCTATGTCATTTAGGGTTACTATTTTGTTATTCAAATAATTCTGATAAATGAGGGTCTTTATTCCAACAGGGTTACCTGGTTACCTAAGGGTACCAGAGGTAACCTCAGGTTACTCCAAGTAATGTAGGGTTACTATTTTGTTTTTTCAAATAATTATGATAAATGAGGGTCTTTATTCCAAAACAAGGTTACCTGGTTACCTAAGGGTACCACATGTTACCTAAGGTTACTCTGGGTCATTATTGGTTACTTTGTCTTTCTTAAAATAAATTTAATAAAATGAGGGTCTTTATTCTAGAAGTTGGTTACCTGGTTACCTAAGGGTACCAGAGGTTACCGCAGGTTACTCTGGGTTATTATGGGTTACTTTGTCTTTCTTGAAATAAATCTAATAAATAAGGGTCTTTATTCTAGAATTGGGTTACCTGGTTACCTAAGGGTACCAGAGGTTACCTCAGGTTACTCTGGGTCATTTAGGGTTACTTTGTCTTTCTTAAAATAAATTTAATAAAATGAGGGTCTTTATTCTAGAAGTGGGTTACCTGGTTACCTAAGGGTACCAGAGGTTACCTCAGGTTACTCCAAGTAATTTAGGGTTATTATTTTGTTTTTTTTCAAATAGTTCTGATGAATGAGGGTCTTTATTCCAAAACAGGGTTACCTGGTTACCTTAGGGTACCACAGGTTACCTAAGGTTACTCTGGGTCATTATTGGTTACTTTGTCTTTCTTGAAAAAAATCTAATAAATGAGGGTCTTTATTCTAGAAGTGGGTTACCTGGTTACCTAAGGGTACCAGAGGTTACCTCAGGTTACTCTATGTCATTTAGGGTTACTATTTTGTTATTCAAATAATTCTGATAAATGAGGGTCTTTATTCCAAAACAGGGTTACCTGGTTACCTAAGGGTACCAGAGGTTACCTCAGGTTACTCTGGGGCATTATGGGTTACTTTGTCTTTCTTGAAATAAATCTAATAAATGAGGGTCTTTATTCTAGAAGTGGGTTACCTGGTTACCTAAGGGTACCAGAGGTTACCTCGGGTTACTCTATGTCATTCAGGGTTACTACTTTGTTATTCAAATAAATATAATAAATGAGGGTCTTTATTCTAGAAGTGGGTTACCTGGTTACCTAAGGGTACCAGAGGTTACCACATGTTACTCTTGGGCATTCAGGGTTACTTTGTATTTCTTGAAATAAATCAAATAAATGAAGGTCTTTATTCTAGAAGTGGGTTACCTGGTTACCTAAGGGTACCTCAGGTTAATCTGGGGCACTTAGGGTTACTTTGTAATTCTTCAAATAAAACTAATAAATGCGAGTCTTTCTTCTAGAAGTAAATCATCTTAAATGGTACCAGTAGTTTCTTTTTATCATACAGGGTTACTGTGTCTTTCTTTAAATAAAATTAATAAATGAGGGTCTTTCTTCTAGAAGAGGGTAACCCAAGGGTACTAAGGGTCAATTAGAGTAGCTATGCCTATTGATCTTTACTGAATTTGGATAAATGAGTTTTTTTCCAGTACTGGGTTACCTTAGGTTCTTAGTCATCAGGGTTCCTACATTGTTACTGGGGCCGCAAAATGGCCCGCTATATTTAATAGGTTGTTGGAAATTGTATCATGTATGTGAAGTAGTGTATAGTTCTTTGAACAAAATGTTATTAAGCCTAGGAAGGTAGGATAAAGAATGGGTTAAACCACAGTTCATTGTGTAATTTGTAAATTGTTGATATTTTTATCTTTTATCCATGTAAACGTTAAATTAAACGTAAACGCTTACTAAGTACATGTAGTGAAAAGTTTTTATTGTTCGGCCAGTATAAAAACCGATTTTGGTCAAACAGGCGGGTATGTTCTGGTATCAGGTAATGTAAATCAATTATGTTACTTCGACTCAATTTTTTTGAATTAAAAATTTACAATCACCCTTCATTCTGTTTTTGATGGAAGTATCACTGTCTATTTTAATCAAACATTTCATGTAAGAGCACTGAACTGACAGGTAGCCAAAGTTTTGCAGCTCCAATGACTGGGATGCACTTTCTATTTTTATCAGTCTGGTTTATTTACATTTCATATGTTATCAGACTAGTTTACAGTAATAAACTGACAGGTAGCCAAAGTCAACTTATTGGTCAGGATGCACTTTTAAATGACGAGACTTTTCAGTAGTCATATTTAAATCATGTATGGAAAAAAAAATGGAGGTCTGGCTTCAAAACAGTATTCCTTAGGTATAACTGTCAATAGGGGTTACTATGTCTTTCTCAATGTAAATCTTTGATGGTTCAAAACTGTGTTTTAATGTAACTTGAGGCTGCATGTCTGAAATGTTGTTACCGTGTTGGAATTTAAAAAAAGACTTTGTTGTTAGCCTTTATTATTAGCTCATCCTGAGCTTTTTGCTTCACTAACTAGTGTAATAATTATACACTGTCCATTGAAGTGTGTGGAAAAACAATTGTGAAAATGGTGTTCATTAATATATTTTTTCATGAATGCAAGTAAGGCCAGTGTTTTTTGATTTGTCGTTACTCGAACCCGCCGCCCCTATTTTTTCGTATTTTCAAAAAAAAAAACCCAAAAAATTTTTTTTTCAAATTTTTTTTCAAAATTTTAAAATCGCGAAATTAGAGGTCCGTTTATACAAGTGATAACGTCAAGAAGCTGCATTCGTCTAGTGATTTTTTTCAGACCGATTTGGGACAATATTTCAGCCCCATTCCCCTCCTTAAATAATATATTTTTTCCCTAAAAAAGTCAACAAATTTTCAAGGGCATTTTGCTCGGGGAGGGGGTGTTCTTATGTCGGATTTTAGAGAGAAAGCAGGTCCACGATGAAACAAAGTTTGTCATGTATAAAAAAAGTCTTTTTTTTTTTTTTTCCCTCCTCCGTACGGAGCTTTTTAATTTCAAACTTCGAGTAACAAGTAATAAAAAAATAATGGCCTAACTGAAGTTAACAAAGTGTCCAAAGCATATTAAAATAACGGTAACAAAGCCACTTTTACCAGTTTATCACATTTTTTTATTTATTAACAAACACTATGTATAAATAAGATGTACATACACCATAAAATTATATCAGCTTTCCCAGTTGAATCATTTACACAAGCACTTAATGAATGACATAGCTTTCTTCCATGCACAAATTAAGATAAATTAACATAATACACACATAGATAAATACATAAATTATGAATCATGTTAAACACAGGTGGAAGTGTGTTTTTGTTTCTTTCATTTACAGTAGGCTTAACAAATCTGTACCATTTCTTTGCAAGAAAAATATATTTTAATTGATTTAATAGTAAAATATTTACACTACTGTAGGAATCTAACAATAAGAAAAAAAGAAGAAAATAATTAATTCAAATTAGATGCGAAAGCCTCTGTGAGTTAGACTTAAATTACTAACTGTCAATAGACTGTCATAAAATTGTGATTATAAATTGGAGACAATCTTAAAAAGAATTATAAAGAATAGATATATTTTTACAAAACTTTCATTTGTTATAAACAATAACACTTAATTATAATCACACATGCACTTGTGCTCACACGCTGAGGAAGAAACAATCTCTTTTTCAATAAAATCTTACATAAAAAGCAATACAAATTTTGTGAAGACAACTTATATTATATACATATTAATACTGTATTATGCACTGGCATATGATGGCATTTTTAAAGTGTTTAAATCAATGGTGTTATAAATTGAAGCAAATCACATCACCTGCCAAATTAAAACCTTAACATAAAATGCAAAAGAACAATGGAACCTCTTTTAACAAAACTTGAAACTGTATACTACTGTTATGTCACATTAATGACTAGGTTACTTTGTTCAACTTGTGAAACAATATAGAAATGAGAGTATGTAAATCTGAAATTCAGTGTATGGTGTAAATTACAAATTCATGCAGTCATTCTACATATGGCTAAAAAACCAACAGACAATTTTAGCAGCATGTCCAAGAGGGCACCCCTTTTTTATTTTTGAAAATTCTCCTATGTTGACTTTACTGCATCTTGTGTGAAGCCACTTAAAGCGACTGCACTCCAAATTCTTAGTAAATTTTAATTTTTTGGTAAAATCAATATATATTCAATTTGTCAGCATCAAGATTATTTTCTTTGTGTAAGAGCTAAAAATAAAGGTAGAAAAAAAATATTTACCCGAGCCAGGTTTTGAACTCGGATCTTTGCGCTAAAAAAAAATTTACAGGGGCTTAACCTACTACACTACGGAGTCAGCTGATTTGATGCGAGTTAAAAATATTGATATACCAAAGAGCCCACCCCGTTAGTCACGGGGTGATATTTTCTACAATAAAAGTAAGCAAAACAACACATTTTAATTGTTTCTTTTGTTAGAAAACTTGTCACGTTATCATAATACAATGCCCCTGATACAGTAATGACAATTGTTTTCTTGAAATTGAAAATTTTCTTTTTTTATCGTAACTTGTCCATCTGGAGTGCAGTCGCTTTAAAGCATTTTTCACATTCCACCCACTTGTCCAGCGGATTGCCCACCTTCTTGCAGGTCTAACACACCTCCGATGCCTCTGGTTGTGGCAGAATTATTGCTACAAAAGAAAGAATGAGAAGTTTTTATTTAATTTATCTTCAAATTTTCTGGTAATAAATAATACAAGGGGGCCAAGATGGCCCTATATCGCTCACCTTGGTACAAGTCCACTTGCCTGGTGGAAGATCACTAGATACTGTTATATACCAAATAAGTTTTCCTATATACGCCTTTGTAAAACAAATGATCCCCCTCCCGGGCAAGGTAAATTTTGACCCCAGGGGCATAATTTGAACAAACTTTGAAGAGGTCTACTAAGCAATGCTACATGCCAAATATCTAAGCTCTAGGCCTTGTGGTTTCAGAGAAGAAGATTTTTAAAGTTTTTCCTATTTGTTGCCATAGCAACCAGAGTTCTGCATGGAATGGAATTCTTTGAACAATTTTGGTAGAGCTTCATGCAAGGAACATTCCTGCATAGTTTTATCAACATTGGCCTAGAGGTTTCAGAGGAGATGTCATTTGAATCAAAATGTTGATGGACGACGGACAATCACCGATCAGAAAAATTCACCCTGGCATAGCCAGGTGAGCTAAAAATGGGCTCAAGTGTATGTGTTCACTTTTACTATTGTAAAACTTAAACTAATTTTGGATAAGAAACTCATTTTTACATTTTACACTAGATTTTTTTTTTACAAACCAAACATATACATAAAATTTTTTTATATTATTCAAGCAATAAAATGTTGGTTAACTTTTGCAAATTGTTTACACTTGGAGGCTTTTCTAACGCAACACTTTTTAAAACCGAATTTCTTGGAAATGATTCAAAGAATTGATTTGAAACTATGCATGCAGTTATTTGGCCAAATAAGACGTGGAAATATGACAAAATTATTCAACTGTGATGGTTCAGTAGCTTTGCACCTGGGATGTGCACATTTTTTGCATTTTGCATGTGGAAATACTGGCGGGAAAGAATTATTGGTTATTTGCTCATTCACCTTTAGTACACGCTTGGGCACGCCGAAAAAACACATAATGACTTATTAAACTGTTCAACTTAGAAAATCATTGTGCAAAAGAATGTCTGCGAAAGATGTCGCGCAGTCGGCATGTTTAAAACAGGCCGCACTTTTAGACACGTATTAAATTTAATCCGGTCACACGATTAACCGAAATACCGGAATACTACCGAAATACCGGAATACCCGAGAAAAAAAGTACAATCTTACAATCTAAGTATTTACGTTTATTATTTGATCATGACATGTATTTGGAAGAAATTTTGTAAATCATTAAACTATCATGCAGGTTGTAGTTTGTGTATTTCCCCGAGAATATTGAGGTTGTATATCGTAGGCCGATCCGCTATTTTCAAAGCAAGACCCGACGTGCCGAACATCAAAGGAGCGGCGCAGAAATCACGAAGACTAATATTTTTATCAAACGATAGCGGAAAAATTCAAATACTCACTGAATTAAATACAAATCTTGCATAAAACTGTCTGACCAGTATTACCCGACATATTTTCGAAAAATATAATAGATACAGCATACAGGTGCTTGTTAATTAAAACTTGTGTACATTCCTGATTTTTGCGGGTATTCCGGTATTTCGGTAGTATTCCGGTATTTCGGTTAATCGTGTGACCCAATTTAATCGATTTTTATTAATATTTGTTTGTTATTTACCAAAATTCATATTGCAAACATTTATTATTGTAGAAAAAAACACACTGCTATTCCTGATTTTGTATTCAATCAAATGCATTCTATCCTTTTTAGGATAAATCTCGCAAATCATAATTATTGGTGCTGTAAGCTCTAGTATCGTGATAGAGGATACATACGGTGCTTTTTTAGCTCGACTTTTCTATGAAAAGGGGAGCTATCCTACTCGCCCCGGCGTCGGCGTTGGCGTCACACCTTGGTTAAGTTTTTCGTACCACCCCACTTTATTTAAAAAGTATTAGAGGTATGGCTTTGAAACTTTCCATACTTGTTTACCATCATAACCTCCATCAACAGACAAGAGTACATAACTCTGTCAAGGTTTTTGACAGAATTATGGCCCTTTTTTTACTTAGAAAGTGTATTGAGCTTGGTTAAGTTTTTCGTACCACCTCACTTTATTTCAAAACCATTGGAGGTATTGCTTTGAAACTAACCATACTTGTTTACCATCATGACCTACATCAACAGACAAGAGTACATAACTCTGTCAAGGGTTTTGACAGAATTATGCCCCTTTTTGACTTAGAAAATACATTGAATATGGGTAAAATCCACTTATTGCCTTAACCCTTTGAGATATTGCTTTGAAACTTTGAATGCTTATTTACATCATTACCCCCATCTGTAGGCAAGAGAAGGTAACTCTGTCAGGGATGTGTTTTAAAAATTAAGGCCCTTTATCGACTTAGAATCTTGGTTAAGTTTTTCGTACCAGTCCACTTTGACTCAACTATTTGAGATATTAATTTGAAAGTTGGAATACTTGTAAACCATCATGATCCCAAAACATGGGCAGGAGAAGGTAATTATGTCAAGGATTTTATTTGAATTATGGCCCTTTTTGACTTAGAAACTCAGTTAAAATTTTCATTCTTGTCCACTTGTTGACTTAACCATTAGAGATATTACTTTGAAAGTTGGAGTACTTATGTACAATCATGAGACCTATCTGTAAGCAAGAGAAGATAACTCTGTGAAAATGTTTCTTGATTTGTACTTAGAAATTCCTAGTTAAAGTCTTGTGTGCCCTTAACTGTCAAAGTTTTGTTTTATAGGCAAGCACTAAAAAGTCGAGCGCGCTGTCCTACTGACAGCTCTTGTTAATTATATCCATTTCAATAAATTCCACCTACAATTTTGTTTACATACAAAACATTTACATACAGAAATGCAAATGGTTCATTTAAATACAAATTATCATGAGTTACCTTTCCACACCATGTGCTTCTAACGTTAAGCTGCAATTACGTTTTTGTGACTTTTATTTCTACAGTGATGTTTTATTCTGTTCATTGTTTATACGTTTTTATCAATATATAAAATGTAATAAATTTCGCTATCCACAAATAAGCAATTTGAAAATAAATGCATTTGAACGATTGTTGTGTTAGAAAAGCCTCCAAGTGTATATGGATGAATTGAATATATAGAAAACGGATTGATTACTTTGCCTTTTTAAATAAAAAAACGCTAAAATATTTATCTCTTTTCTTATTTCCTCTCACTGCTGATCAACAATCAATTCATGACCATCTGAGTAACCTTAACATAGAAACTGTTATAAGATATAATAAGTGTATAATATAAGGGCATATACAGTACACTAGTTTATCATGAACTCCATGGACCCATTAAATAATGACTACAAAGTTGGTTACTTATTACTTATTCTTTATTCCTTTTTTCGAATAAGGAACTAGTTACTTATCCCTTATTATACCCCCAAAACGAAGTTTAGGGGGGTATATAGGAGTCACCCGGTGGTTGGTCGGTTGGTCAGTCAGTCGGGCGGTCTGTTGCATTTTCCTTGTCCGGAGCATAACTTGAAAACTACTAGTTGGAATTCAATACAATTTCATACAATGATCAAGCAAACTCAGAGGAAGTGCAGTGTACAAGAACTATAACTCTATTTTGAGTATTCACTGAGTTATTGCCTTTTGTTAGTTTTCCTTGTCCGAAGCATAACTTGAAAACTACAAGTTGGAATTCAATACGACTTCATACAATGGTCAAGTACATTGAGAGGAAGTGCAGTGTACAAGAACCATAACTCTATCTTGACAAATTACAGAGTTATTGCCAAGAACAATATCTCTTTTTAGTTTGTTTGCAAGGTATTATGTTACTACGAACTTCTTCAGTTTATAAAGCAGTCTTTTGGGGGTATGAATCACATTTAGTGATAGCTCTAGTTCAAATCTGAATAAGTAACAGAAGTGATACTGCCGGTGACATGAAAAATGTCTTTGTCATTCTTTCAAAATCCCAATATCTAACTGTTTTAAGGCCAAGCAAACATAATTTAACATATTACAAAAGAGCATTTTTGAAAAAAAGAAAAAGTCAAATAAGAATGTCGATAGTAATGTGAAAGAATGAAACGACATTGTCCGTGTGCCGGCGTTATCACTTCTGTTACTTATTCGGATTTGACTTCATACAATGGTCAAGTACATTGAGAGGAAGTGCAGTGTACAAGAACCATAACTCTATCTTGACAAATTACAGAGTTATTGCCAAGAACAATATCTCTTTTTAGTTTGTTTGCAAGGTATTATGTTACTACGAACTTCTTCAGTTTATAAAGCAGTCTTTTGGGGGGTATGAATCACATTTAGTGATAGCTCTAGTTCAAATCTGAATAAGTAACAGAAGTGATACTGCCGGTGACATGAAAAATGTCTTTGTCATTCTTTCAAAATCCCAATATCTAACTGTTTTAAGGCCAAGCAAACATAATTTAACATATTACAAAGAGCATTTTTGAAAAAATGAAAAAAGTCGAATAATAATGTCGAATAGTAATGTGAAAGAATGAAGACGACATTGTCCGTGTCGCCGGCGTTATCACTTCTGTTACTTATTCGGATTTGAATATGAAATAAGTAACCAGTTCCTTATTCCTTATTCGACTTGTTCTTTTTTTCAAAAATGCTCTTAGTAATAGCTTAAATTCAGTTTGTTTGGCATTAAAACAGTTAAATATTCATAATGTGAGGGAATGACAACAACATTTTTCTTGGCACCGGCAGTATCACTTCTGTTACTTATTCGGATTTGAATAAAGAATAAGTAACCAGTTTCTTATTCCTTATTCGAAAAAGGAATAAGGAATAAGTAACCAACTTTGTAGTCATCATTAAATATGGTCTTTATATCCGGAGTTTGTAATAATCCGTATTACATACTCCTATAAAAAAATAAACAAACTAATCGGGCTGAGAAAATTTGTTCCTTTTATCCTGATTTTCGCTATATCTGGAGTCCTTATATTTGGAGTTTACTTTAATGAAACTACATTTTTTTTTTCGTTCCTAAGAAATTTCCATAGAACTATTCAAAACCTAAATATGTACAGACTGTGTTTGTCCGTGTTATTCTGTTGATTTTTTTTTCATGGTACAATACATGTACGTATTGTGCGACATTATTTACCTGACACTCAATAAGTAGTGAGTATTTTGACCATGCTTTATACGAGATTTTCAATATTCACTTCAAAAACGCTTAAATGCTTAAAAGTATTCTTTATACGTCAGTGCATGATGGCATTTCTAGTTCTTCGCCATAATGTATTTAACTTTTATTTCCGCACCTACGATACTTAGAGGTTAGGTGGTCAGCCTTCGAGGTCTAGTGGTAAGAGCCGCGGACTTGAACTCCCTATGATAACCTTACATAGATTGAGAGTCATGGGTTCGACCCTGGTACCGACCATGTTAGAAAGAAAGTAGTTCTGGTATAGTAAGGTAAACTGCCTGCCTGTTCAAATGACTAAAATATGGCTTAAATTGGCATACTTCTTATATTGCAATTCAGTTCAAATCAACTGTCATTCAACAGCCAAATTATGCAAAGAGAAAATGTAATACTAGTATGAAAGTCCTGGGTTGAAACCAAGCCTTAGCATGAGGTGTTAATGTTACAGTTGTGTATCGCAATGTTTGACGTTAGTCACTAAATTTTACTTTTCAATTAGTGCGATCTTTAGAAAATATCTTCTTTATTTTTTTCATAAAACATCAAACACCTATATGTACAGAAGCCGGTTATGTCCCCGGTTTATAGCGCTTAGGTAGTTGGTAAAACGTTGATGTCTAACTCCGAGTGTAGGAATTGAACCTGCGTCCAAATAATAAATTATACAAAAGTGAATGCTGTTTGCTCCCGTTTTTGAAAATATTCATGCAGCTAATTAACATGTTTAATGTAACAGAACATGTATATTTAGAACATGTTTCTTGAATGTATTTAAATTATTATAATTTTATAGAACATTTAGTGCTCAATGATTTCCTAACCACGGGTCAAATTATTACTTAAATGCATACCGTAAGTAAAACAAGAGGATTATTGTTCACATAATAAGGTTCAAAAGATAAGTACACATACAGTCTTTAGGCTGTTACTTGTGTTTTTGTAAAGTTTAGTTTTTACATTCACCTTTTGTTTATGTCGATGCAGTCACCGCCAAGAGATTGCTGTTTTGACAAGTAACACTTGTCATGCTAGCAGAAAAATCCTATGCATGAATTTTCAATCAGTGCAGATCATGATTAGTTCTGCATTGTACGATATTCACCCTTTAAAACATTATACAAATGTATGTTATCATCCAAAAAGTCAACTTTAGAAACTTAGCAGCTTACATTTATAGGTGTTGATGACGGTTTCAATATTTGCAAACATTCAGAAGACAAATAATTGTCCGTACTTATTAACATGTCAACTTTATAATAATTTGAGAACTAAATTCATACCTGAATTTTGAGAAATCGTCCAAATATGAAAACGTTCATAGAT
Organism: Saxidomus purpurata; assembly: GCA_022818135.1. Lineage (NCBI taxonomy): Eukaryota > Metazoa > Mollusca > Bivalvia > Venerida > Veneridae > Saxidomus > Saxidomus purpurata. The sequence continues at coordinate 15,808 of JAFMSR010002298.1, forward strand.
GTAACCCGTATAAAAAATGTTGCTAAATATGTTTATTATGCATTTGAATGCCAAAGACAGTATTTAATTAATTAAATAAGATCTAAACTATAGATAGAGATATTTTGATTAACTATTGTATTTTCGTTTAACTTTATTATTTGAATTTACTATGAACAGTATGTTAATTATGCATTGAACTCGAACTTAGACTTATGTATTAAAGACTCCTTTCACTATTTGTTATTACACAGGATGAATAGTTTGGTCTTCACTTTATCCTAAATAAGTTACTTTATTCCTTCAAATATCATGTTAAATCCAGATTAGTCTTTCGACTGTTTCGATTAGATTAGCTGGGTGCTCATTGTATGTATCTATAGCGCATACTTTTGTTAAACAAAAAATATTCTCAGCTTCGCCCTGACTTTATACTGACCAGTTAACCAATCGGATTATTAGGTCGCGTTCATTTCTTCATTGGGTAAAAAGTGAAAACTCAGTCTTTACCTCATATGCAAGTTTAAGTTTATTTCAAACAAAACAAAAAGCATAGAATTACATTCAAAACAATCTGATAGATACAAGTTAATGGTAGATCATTGTCTTCTTTAATTTCTTTTCTTGGTTCTTTTGTTATATATCACACTCTGATTTGCCATGTTTTATGTGTTTGTAAATGTATATGCCTCGCAGACCTTTTGGTCTATTGGAATTATGAAAAATAAACTTATCATGTCCATTAAGATAACAGAATTTTCTAGAATATTAGCTCAAAAATGCAAAAATTACCTCATTGTCTAATAATTTTCTGTCAAAATCTAATCCCTCACATTGCCATTCTTTACTGGATGTATTGATACAGGATTTTACACAACAAGGAGATATTGATAATTGTAGTCATTCATTCACAAGTCAAAATATCTTGCCAATAATTGTACTTCAATACTGGTTTCAAGAACTAAACTGTTGATATATTTTTGTTTTGTATATAGATATGTATTTTGCTGATGCTGCCCGTTCTATGCGGGACTCATGCATGTTTGTAAAATATTAAAACTTGAAAAAAAATATAAAAAATAAAATATTTGCAACAATTTAAATAAATTGTCCTACTTTGGGTGTAACGTTTGGATGTAACACGTTTATAGAAGTTCCTAGTTTTAAAAGACAAATTTGATAAAATTAATAGGTTTTTAACAGGTTGTTTATAACATTATGTTACTGTATGGTTACTGTTACTAGCTTCTGTTATGAAAATATAAACAGCAGCTGCTGGTTCTTGTGATTTCATACTTTTTATTTGGTTTTGCATATATTATTCATTATAGATACAATGCCGTTGATGCTTGCAAATTGAAGTGTAAACAAGGTACAAACAAATCTTATTCTATTCTCATTATCAACAAGGAATTTATTTAATCTTAATTGCAAAACAGGTACTAACAATCTCTTGCAGAAAAAAATATAAAAAACATTGCTTACAGAAGCTTTAAAACTATAAATTTGAAAACAACAGCTCTGACTAAATTGTGATACCTTGCACACAAAGCATTTTAAGGCAACTTATTGTTTAATAAAATAACTGACAAAATTATGCTAACCCGTATCCAGTAGCTTCAGTTCCAATTCCAGAGTTTATTAAATATTAATAAAATCACAAAATATATACATTTAACAGTATTACAATTACAGATGAATAATTAAGCAATGATTTTATAACAGAATTCAACAAGTGTGAAATCTGAGCTTTCATTCAGAATGAGAATAGATCTTTAAATTTTTAATTACTGATACAAAGTGGTCATATGATTGGTTCACAAGTTCTTTAAACTCCACCCCAGCTTCACTGTGATTTATTGCCTTGTGATTTATGGCTATGTGATGACATAATTGTATATCCCCAATAAACAAGAGCTGCTTTGAAGTGGAATTCACCATACCATATATGGCAAAGAAAGCCATAAAGCACAATGATGCCCAAGGCAGTAATTGTAAGATCTAAAGCACAAGGCAAATATGTAAGGGGTTATAAATGTACTAATCCCATATAAACAGACTGATAGGCAAATGAAATTGTTGAAATAATTATGTTTTTGATTTGTTGAAATAACTGTTTCAGTATTCAGTTAATAATTAATTTTTTAAAATTTTTTTTCATGTACACATAAATAATGTATATTTCAAATGTTTGTCTTGAATGAAATGAAAGACATTAATTACTCTGACTACTAGATTTCCTGATAATAAATTCATTATTAGATTTGATCTATACTTTCAGAAAAGTTTAACACAACTTTAAATATTTTATAAATAAATCCAAGTACTTACCACATTAAAGCTGTGACATTTTACACTGACCTCTTCAGACAGAAAAGCATGATTTTAGATATATCAAAAACAGCCAGTTGTAGTAATGACATAATAACGTTCTTTTCTGCTCTGCAAACATTTAACTTCTAAAACTTTTTGGTATTTTTGCATTCTCATATGGGTAAATAAAAAGGACAAGTTGATAAATGTAAAATTCCCTTTAATAGTCACCTTTAGAACTGCAGGCCTATTTCACAAGGAATTAACATAAGATTGTCTAATATTTCAAACAATTAATACTAAAAAGTAGTAAAAAATCAAAAAATCATTTATACAGGATATTCACATATCTTTACACTTTTCTTCTGCTAAACTTGCTCAAACACATTTAAATAGGCCCACAGAATAAACATGTCAAAAGAAAAGGTTCAATGATAATATAAATGTGTTCACTTACCATCAGCAATTAAACTCTTCAAATAGTAAAATTACAACAAAATACGCAGTTCACCAGTTGTTGAAAATATAACTCTAATGTCTTCAAACAAAAATCACGAATATTGTTATTCATTATCAAACGAGGCGGTTGTAGAGTTGTATACTGTACATAAACATTTTTATTTTTTAAACTTTTTAATTTTCACTCTTTTTCTTATCTTTAATACCATTTTGGTAACCTAGAGTAACCTTAGGTAACCAGGTAACCCAGTATTAAAATATAGACCTTCATTTAGCTAACATAGAATTATATAGAAAGATACTGTAGTAACCTGGTAACCTTTGGTAACCAAAGACATTGAATGGCTACTAATGGACACATATGTGCAGAGGTGCATATTTTGGGCCATATATGTCATTTAAAGCCTAAGCCTCTCATCATTGCAGAAAGGTTTAAATTTCATCAAAGGAAGCAGGGCGAGGGGGAAGGTGTGAGTCAATACTTAGCTGAATTGAGAAGGTTAAGTGAGAACTGTGAATTTAAAGACTTTGTTGATGATGCACTTAGAGATCGTTTTGTTTGTGGTCTAGCAACACCTTCGATCCAGAAGAAGCTGCTGTCAGAAGATAAGTTAACACTTAAGAAAGCTGTAGACATTGCAGTATCGATGGAAATGGCTGCAAAAGAAACTGTGAAACTTAAAAACGGTCCTGAGATTGAGGTTAAACATAGTGCAAATAAACTCACAACCAACAAAAAGGAATGTTTTCGATGTGGTAAAAGTAACCATGAGCCAGATGTTTGTTTTCATAGGAAAAGTCAGTGTAATTCCTGTAAACAGTATGGACACTTAGGTAAATGTTGCCCTCAAAAACATGTAAAATCTGATCAAAAGTCGGTACAACGTAGTACGTCAAAGCCAGAGCATTCAGGTAGATCCAGACAGAAATTCAAAAAGAATAAATCTAGAGTGCAGTATGTTGAAAATGCTGAATCTATTTCATCTGAATCTGATGAAAAAGATCAAGATTGGCCATTATTTACAATGAAGTCACCAAAACAGAAGGAAATAATTGTACATGTCAATATTGAAGGTTATTCTCAGAAGATGGAACTTGATACTGGTGCTTCAGTTTCAATATTGTCAGAGACTGATTATAAAGGACATTTCAGTAACATAGCTCTTAGACCTAGTTCAGTGATTCTGAAAACATATACCAATGAAACTGTTCAAATTTTGGGTGAAATTGATGTAAATGTCTGTTATGGAAGTCAGGAAGCTAAGTTGCCTTTAGTGGTTGTGAAAGGTTCCGGACCAGCATTATTTGGTAGGAATTGGTTATCAGCATTAACTTTAGACTGGGAAAAAATTAAATTCACATCTTTGGATAAAGGACAGTCTTCAGTGAATGAATTATTGAAAAGGTTTCCAAATGTGTTTGACAATAAAACTGGTGTAATGAAAGGAGTTACTGTGAAATTGTCTGTGAAGGATGGTAGCAAGCCTGTATTTTATAAGCCAAGGACAGTACCTTATGCTCTTCGTGACAAGGTAGCACAAGAACTTGATCGTCTGGTAAAGGAGGGAATTGTAGAAAAGGTTTCGTATTCAGATTGGGCTACGCCAATAGTTGCTATTCAGAAACCTAACAAAACTGTAAGAATTTGTGGAGACTACAAGGTTACCTTGAATCCAGTTTTGGATGTTCCAGAATATCCTTTACCAACATCAGATGATGTGTTCCAAAAATTGAATGGTGGTAAAAAATTCACTAAATTGGACTTGTCGCATGCTTATCAGCAGGTGTTACTTGATGAGTCATCAAGAAAATATGTAACTATAAATACTCACCTAGGGTTATTACGTTACTTACGTTTGCCATTTGGGGTTGCTTCAGCGCCAGCGTTGTTTCAAGAAACCATGGATAAAATTTTGAATGGATTGGAACATGTTGGATGCATTTTGGATGATATTATCATCACTGGAGTAGATGATGATGATCACTTGAAAAACTTTGAAGTTGTGTTACAACGATTGAATGACATGAACATTAAGTTAAATGCTTCAAAATGTTACTTCATGCAAGATGAAGTTGAATATTTTGCTTTCCGAGTAACAAAGGAGGGAATAAGACCTTCTGAACGGAAAATTGATGCCGTCTTACAACTTCCTGATCCTAATAACAGAAAAGAACTTCAACAATGGCTTGGATTAGTTAATTATTACCGCCGATTCATCCCAAATATGTCAACTATTGTACAGCCGCTTACAGAGTTATTGAATAATGGTGTTAAGTGGAATTGGACAGAATCGTGCAAAGAAGCATGTGAAACTGTTAAGCAATTGTTGACGTCATCCACAGTCCTTGTACATTATCATCCAGAGAAAGCAGTCACATTAGCTGTAGACGCGTCACCGTATGGACTAGCCGCTGTTATTTCGCATGAAATGGAGAACGGCTCAGATAGACCTATAGCGTATGCATCAAGAACACTAACTGCGTCTGAGAGAAATTACTCTCAACTTGAAAAAGAAGCCTTAGCCATAATATTCGGTATTCAGAAATTTCATCAGTTCTTGTATGCGCGTAAATTCACTTTGTTGACGGACAATAAACCTTTAAGTCTAATACTAGGACCTAAGAAAGGCATACCAGTTCTAGCCGCGTCGAGATTACAAAGATGGGCAATCCAGTTGTCGGCTTATCAGTATGATATAAGATATCGATCAACAACGAAGAATGGAAATGCTGATACATTGTCAAGTTTTCCGCTACCTGAGATTACTGAGGAGTCGAACAATGTGTTGTTTGTGGAAGGCAGCGAAGTAAACAAGGAACAAGTGAATTCTCTTCCAGTTACACCCGATAAAATTGCCAAAGCTTCGCGAAATGATCCAGTGTTATCAAGGTTGATACATTTTACAATAAACGGTTGGCCTGTCAAATCTGAATTAAGTGAAGAATACTTACCATATTATAAGTTTAGAGATGAATTTACCACTGAAGAAAGTTGTTTATTAAGAGGAACACGGGTTGTAATTCCACGTACGTTGCAAGAAAGGATGTTAGAAGAATTACATGAAAATCATCCTGGAATTGTTAAGATGAGATCTTTAGCAAGAATGCATATGTGGTGGTTGAATATAGAAACTGACTTAGAAAGTAAGGTGAAAAGCTGTATTCCTTGTCAACAGAATAGAAGACCGATGGCTAAAGCACCGCCTAATCCTTGGAGATGGCCTAGTAAACCCTGGCAGCGTATTCATATTGACTATGCTGGGCCATTCATGAATCAAATGTTTTTAATTGTTGTGGACGCCCACTCGAAATGGATGGAAGTTCTCAAAATGGCTTCTACAACTACTGAAGTACTGTTAATGCATTAAGATATTTGTTTTCAGCCTACGGGATAGTGGAGGAGATAGTATCTGACAACGGTCCACAATTTGTCTCTGAAGAATTCCAGAAATTTGTTAAATTAAATGGAATAAATCATATTCGTTCAGCAGCTTATCATCCGAGTTCAAACGGGGAGGCTGAAAGAGCTGTTCAAACTTTTAAAACAACCATGAAAACTATGAATAATGAACCTGGAACTTTGAATCAAAAGATGGCGAGATTTTTGTTATCATATTGTTCCACTCCACACTCCACGACACAAGTTTCTCCAGCAGAATTATTTCTTGGACGACAAATTCGAACACGTCTAGATATCATGCGTCCAAACTTAAGTAACAAGATTCAAAAGAATACCACTCCAAAAGAATCTAAAGTTCGCATATTTCAAGAAGGCGATAGTGTTTGGATTCGCGACTACAGAAAATCGGTTGAAAAGTGGGTTGGTGGAATCATAGTTCATCAACTTGGTCCAGTAACTTACCAAGTTAAAGTGGGTGATTTAATTTGGAAACGCCATGTTGACCAAATTCGTGAACGCGAAACTGATATTCCCGTAAATGAAAGCAATATAAATATACCTATAACAATGCATGTACCATTTGATTCAACTCAGTCAAACCAGGTACAAGACAATTTACCAAATTCTACAGTAGAATCAGCAACAGAAACGTGTGTTCAAACCCCAGTTCAAGCAGAACCACATGAAAACTCAAAGACAGCAAGTCCAGCAATGAAACAATTACCAAAACGTTCAACTAGAGGAATTCCACCAAAGAAATTAGATTTGTGATTTAAATAGTATATGGCATGCACGTGTGTAAGGGCATAATAATCCCTGTGCTACCATGGAGAACAAAGTTCTCTTATATTCTAGTCATATGTTTAGTTAAAATGTTTGTTTCTTTTTAGTTACAGTAACTGATAAACAATATTCTTAAAATTTTGAATAGAAAAAGAAACAGTTGACAGTTTGATGTTACAGTATAAACATTAATCAGTTTCATGGATTATTATTATCCATAGCAAATAAAAGCTAGACTTTTTATTATTTTTTTTCTAAAGGGGGAAAAGTGTAGTGTTTGAATGTACAGTGTAATACTAACTGTTTTAGTCTATTGAGGTATTAACAGTATAGTAACATTTTTAGGCTCTTGAAGTCTGTTGAATACTCTTTTTTGTGAAGGTTTTAGCGCCATATTAAAATCAGTAAAAAGTAACAGCGACATTCTAGTTTTTCCTCAATAAAATATAAGAACCCAACACAACAATTCCTTGCTTTTGAAACTATTAGTAATAAAACCAGAAATAGGTTACTTGTAACTTTTTAAATTCATATCTTGAATCATTGGAGGATGTATTTAACTTAATGTTTCATCTAATTTTTTAGACATACAATCTGTAGGAGACTACGTAATTAAATTTGATGACACAAGGGGAGATATACCCATTCCATTTGATGGTGTTCCATTCATTCAGTTTGGGACAGAGGTGAGAGAATGTCACCAAGGACCCAATAGAAAGAGGAGAACATTGAAGAATACTGAGGTACTCATTATGAAGATTCCTATTAAACAATGTCTTAGTTAAAAAAACAATTGCAATAAACTGTAGAGAAAATAGATAAATTAATTTAATAAATAAATGTGTATTTAGCTTGACTATTCAGAGAATATGGAGAGCTATTCCAGCCACTTGTGTTTCAGCGGTGGTGTCGGTGTTGCAGCTTTGGTTAAAGTTTTACCTGCGAGGTACTATCATGCACATATCTCAGTAACCACATATGATATTGACTTGAAACTTTGTTCATGTCTTTTGGGGTGTCACACAATCAAGTCAGATAACTCTTGTATAAATTAAGTTCAAATTATGGCAAGGTACTATCATGTACATATCTCAGTAACCACTTATGGTAGTTATATCGAACTTAGCAATAGTGTTCAGGGTTACATTTTGTATCAAACAATTAAATTACCAAAAATTAAATATATAGTGATAGATTTAGACTTTTTTATGATTTAATTTTCTTAGTTTATACTTAAAGGTATATAATCAGATTTTACCATGTCATATATCTTACTGCAGTTAGACTGCAGGATCTCTGCAGTGGCTCCGGCTGAGTAATGTAGGACCATCATGGCCCTAAAGTGTATACTTTGTATCATACAGATTAAGTATCAAGTTTTATTTCAGAATTGCCACAAAGTACATTCTACATGTACTTATGAAAGAGTTCATGGTGTTTGCTATTTGCTTGAAGAAGGGAACACCATTTGAAGAAGCCAATGAAACTTGCAAAGGAACTGAGATAGATTTTCAGGTTTTATTAAGAAAGAAGTAAGTACATTTCTCTCAAGCTATGTTAGTGGTTACAGAGGTATATATAAAATGTGCAAAATCACAAAATAATGGATTTGTCCATTAAGCATTCATATTTCAGCTGGTACAGGTTCGACATTTGTTTAAATAGTAGTTTGATTGTTTAATAATGCCTATAAAATAATTTGCTCTTAAGTTGAATACACCTCTATACAGTTTACACATACTTTCTAAAGAAAAGTTTGTAATATATTGGCTGATTGTTGTCATTTCTAATTCTATGCAAAATACTTTTTTTTAGGAAAGCCAGCAATGTACAAGCATCTAAATAGTTATTATTATCTTGACTATTCGATGGACATGGAGAGATATGGCAATTAAACTAATATAAAGAATTGTGTTTCTTAGGAAATTTGGAATATTATTTGCCCTGTTCTAAATCGATTAGGTTGTGCGTAATACATTTGTTCTGATTTAGTTTAACATTTCATTTTTTAGCTCGACTTTTCTATGAAAAGGGGAGCTATCCTACTCGCCCCGGCGTCGGCGTCGGTGTCGGCGTCGGCGTTGGCGTCACACCTTGGTTAAGTTTTTCGTACCACCCCACTTTATTTCAGAAGTATTAGAGGTATGGCTTTGAAACTTACCATACTTGTTTACCATCATAACCTCCATCTACAGACAAGAGTACATAACTCTGTCAAGGTTTTTGACAGAATTATGGCCCTTTTTTTTAAAAAAGTGTATTGAGCTTGG
>JAFMSR010002299.1:2500-25039 GCA_022818135.1 Saxidomus purpurata
TTTCCTTCCATGTCATTGAGTAATATTTTTAATTGGTAATGGTATGAATACTCCAAATAGCTGGTGTTCTACTGAGGTCTACTCAAATGTAGTCCATATTAACATATTGTGCTATTTCCCCTGTGTTAAAGTCATTTACATGCAAGATTTTCTTTGTGTCAAATGTTATTTAAACACGTAATTAAAAGGAATTCCATACAGGAGATTTTAATCCATATTACAGGTCTGTATGATTAAATCTAAAGTGTCAGCTGAAACGAAAATGAGTGGGGGTATTCTTGTATGCCTACTAGCAGATATATGTTGTTTTATACCAAATGCTCCTGTCAGATGACCAGGGCTTTGTTGCACCATGGCTGACATTCTGTTTTCTCCGATTCTATGTGTGAATATGGATGGATCTTCAAAATAAGGGTAGTCTTGCAAGATTGGAAATCATGATAAAATATAGCTGTACTTAATCGATATTACATAGAAAAATAGAAGAAACTTGAACCTATTGGCCGATTTATGTTACTGACCAGAAACTGTTTTTCTATCTTTAATTATTATTGATCATTGGACCTTGCCCCTTTTTGGCTTCAAATTTTATACCGACCTTCTCCTTGTTAACTACCTTCATAACGCATCCTTGTTCCCAGTTATTGAGCAGAAAAGATTTTTCTTTTCTTCAGGTCACATTGAACTTGAACTCAGTCGCCTTAAATGTAATCCCAAGTTAGGTTAATTTTGGTCAGTAAAGGTCATCCCAAACTGAAACTATTTTCTATTTAAAGGACAAATGTAACAGTGCCTTTGACCTTGACCCCAATGAATCTCATGTCAGCATTCATTTTTAGGGGAGTTTTGTCAAAAATAGGGGAAATACACATCATTTTAGGAGGGGAATGGGGCTGAATTTCGGTCACAAATCGGTCTGAAAAAATTGTTATACGAATGCAGCTTCTGGACTTTTTCATTTGTATAAACGGACCTCTAATTTCGCGATTTAAAATTTTAAACTTGTGAAAAAAAAAATTTTGTTGTTGAAAATACGAAAAAATAGGGGCGACGGGTTCGAGTAACGACAAATAAAAAACGCTGGCCTAAACTAAACTATTCTCACTTGAAAATGAACAACACTTGTATTTTTGTCGTAGATTTATTTTCATTGAATTTTAATCTACAAGTGTCTAAGTCAATAAACATAACAGATGTTAGTACGCTAATTGAAACTCGCACTGGCATCACCAATGTCACACAACTGCCAGAAGAGCAAAAATATATGTACAATTAAACATCAAAGCAATATTATACAAAACAGTAAAATAATGTACATTGTATGTATATAAAACAAGAGTGCCAAACTGTCACAAAATATGCCCGTCAGAGAGACATAACTCAGTATCTGGCAGTTCAGAAGCTGTTTCAGCTATAGAGAGGACAAGGCAAATTTTATTTTCGATAATTCAAGGTCCATAATCCAAAAGTGCCTTGGGCGATTTTGCTTGTTATCAAACTTGGCCTAGACATTATGCCCACAAATATTTTCAGGTTTGGTGAAGATTGCATGGAAACTGTTCTACGTGGAGCGCAAAAAAGCTCATTTGGCAAATTTTGCATACTTCCAAGGACCATTATCCAAAATGGCTTTGGATGATTTGACTGTTTATCGAACTTTGTCTAGACATTATGCCCACAAACGTGTTCAGCAAGTTTGGTGAATATCGGATGAAAACTGTTCAACGTAGAGAGCCGACAAGGCCAATATGGCAAATTTTAGATAATTCAAGGGCTATTATCCAAAAAGGCCTTGGGCGATTTGGCTGGTTATCGAACTTGGCCCAGACATTATGCCCACAAACATGTTCAGCAAGTTTGGTGAAGATCAGATGAATACTATTTGATGTAGAGAGCGGACGTGTGGATGCCGCCTGCACTCTGCAGGTGTCCCTTTGGGTTTGTATTCTATACTGAACAACAATTAAAACACAACCTTTTTAACAAGTCAAATATTTTGAGCAGTGAGTAAAAAGTCTCATTCCTGATTCTAGATAAATGTTATATCAAATGGCATGTTTGTTTACATGAAGATTATGTTATTGTAATAGTGTAGCTGTTATACAGTAAAATGATAGCGATTTTCGAAGAATGAATACATGTACTCTTCAAACAGTAAAGGTACAGGTATACTCATGGTAATGTTTTTTTATTATTTGACCAAATAACATAGCTTTTTTATCCAAGATGAAGCATTTTAGAACTCGACCTAGATTTTATCAAGTCACTCATTCTAGCAAAGCTTCTTTAATATTCAATGTAAAATGCGGACTCTACTACAAACATGTTTTTTATTATTTGACACGGTAACCTAGTTTTTAACCCGAGTTGACCCATATTCAAATTCGATCTAGATTTCATCAAGATACTCATTCTTAAAAGATTTCTTGAAAAATGAAATGAAGCCTCTATTACATACACGAGTTTTCTTATGGTTTGACCTGGTGACCTACATTTTGACCAGAGATGACAAATATTCGAACACGACCTAGATTTCATCAAGACACTCATTCTGACCAGTGAAGATCCAGTGAACAATGTAGCCTGTGTGGACAGACAGAGACAGACAGACAGACAGCGATCAATTATTGATCAATTATTGTATAACTCGTTATGGACAGTGTACGAATAAACACCTTAAAGACAATGTAAAGAACCACTTACATGTCTCATTCACTTCCCGATTATAATTATCAGTATTATAACAGACTGTATTATTATTATTACATATATTATTCTTATTATTACATGTATTTAATATCATATTTTATTATTATATCTAGATTTAAGTTCAGCTAAAATGACATGTATGGATTATTTCATAGTAAACAAGAGGGACATGATGGCTCTATATCGCTCACCTGACTACCTTGACTATAATACAAGGTGTCATGATTCTAACATAATTCATAGAGGTCCTCAACACAATGCCAAGTAACATTCTAAATACATGTATCTATTATCCGCCTGTCAGCCTTCTGGTTGTTCAAAGTTTTCCCTTTATAAGCCTATACGAAATCAATAGACCACCCCCACTCCCGGGGAGGGTTAATTTTGAGAAGGGGCGTCATGATTTGAAAAATCTAAGTAGAGGTCCACTATGCATTTCTACATGCCAAATATCAAACTCTAGACCTTGTGGTTTCAGAGTTTTTCCAACATAAGCCTACGTAAAACCAAGTGACCCCAAGGGCAGGTCTATTTTGACCTGGGGGTCATAATTTGAAGATTCTTGGTAGAAGTCAACTAGACAATGCCACATGCTAAATATCTAAGCTCTAGGCCTTGTGGTTTTAGAGAAGAAGATTTTTGAACCTTTTCCTATATAAGCCTATGTGAAATCAAGTGACCCCCGGCACAAGGTCAATTTTGACCCAGGGGTCATAATCTGGTCAAAATTTGAACAATCTTGGTGGAGGTCTACTAGACAATGTCACATGCTAAATATCTAAGCTCTAGGCCTTGTGGTTTCAGAGAAGAAGATTTTTAAAGTTTTTCCTATATAAGCTTATGTAAAACTTAATTACCCAAGGGGGAGTCAATTTTGACCCAGGGTCATGATTTGAACAATCTTGGTAGATGGTTAATAGACAATGCTACATGCCAAATATCTCAGCTCTAGACCTTGACATGGTTTCAGAGATGAAGATTTTTTCAGTTTTTCCTTTTTTTTTGCCAAAGCAACCAGAGTTCTCCATAGAATGGAATTCTTTCAACAATTTTGGTAGAGCTTAACACAAGGAACATCTCTGCCATGTTTCATCAAAATTGGCCCAGTGGTTTCAGAGATGTTGTTTGAAGTAAAATGTTGACAGACAACGGACAATCATCCATCCTAAAAGCTCATCCTAGCAAAGCCAGGTGAGTTAAAAAGGTATGTGAAGAGCCGGCCTCGTGCGCCAGGAGACTATACATCTCCAAACAGAACATGGTTTTTGCACATCAAGACTTCAGACGACCTATCCATCAGGCCCTCGGGTTACTATACTCAGTAACAAGATTGTTGCATTGGTGAATTTTGATTGGACTCTGTTCAATGCTGAAGGTCGACCAGCTGGGTAGCCTGGAGGGAAAGTAAAGAGGAGCAGCAAACCACCAACAGATGTATGACAGCCACTATCATTTAGATAGGCTTATGAGGGATAACAAAATGATAGGAACCAACCTTGTTCCTATCCTCAGCAAACCTGAGATAGATCCAAAGTTTGAAGTAGACCTGGTTGGATTAACCACTGTCTTCTGTGACCCAGCTACATACCCTACTGAACAGGAGGTGGCCTAAGGGTCTAACAAGTTGATGTGGTTCAGGGTATCCACCAAAAGGAAACCATTACATAGGAAATTTCAGACTCTTAAGCTCCTGGCAACTAGGCCTGAATTCATGGGCCTTGGCGAAATCGACCTTAACTATTTGAATCCACCGACAAAGTGGCACGACTAGATGCCAAAGCTGGAGCATGTGTCTACTCTTCTGAAGCCCCAACATGTGTTAGAACTTCATGTCCACGGCAGCACATCCATTGAAAATGAGGCCTTACTCACTAATGTATCTCCTGAATGGGCAGCCAAATATACACCTGCACTTGTATACATTGCTGATGGTGAGGAAGAAAAGAAGAACATGCTTACTGCAGGAGACTACAGGTACAATCAGCACAAGATTATTAGGTGAACAACTCTCTTTCTGTTAGGAAGTCAAAGTGAAGGTACTACTACAAGAGAACTAGACTCTGACTTATATGAACTTACATGTATCTGAGAAAATGATTTCATTGTGATACAGGACTGAAAGAACATTTTACTTGATCTTCCTGCCATTCATCCACAGTTGCAAAGATTTGCGGGAAACTATGGAGCAAGTGTGTGCCATCACTACAAAGAATGCTCTGGTACTATACAATCACCAGTTAGTAGTTGTTAGTTTGGCTGGTTTGACCAAAGGCAGGGCTGATGCTTTAGTCTGAGGAGGAAGGCCCCAGGTCTACATTTCTCAAACCTTTAAGCAGTGTAGCTGCACTACTGCTTGAAGCATCTCCACGCAGAACATTCTCTGGACATAGCAAGGTACAGTGCAGAAGATGGTTTCAACACCCACATGACTTGCGAAGTAGTCAAACTCAAGATGTATCTATGAGGTTCAACCTCAAAGAGAAAGTGCATGGGCGCCTGCTGTGCTAGGTCCATTCCGAGTGAAAGGATACAGATATTGTGTGTGTGCAAGGCATTGACAGATGAATGGAAGCCATCTTGGCTTATTTTCAGAAGTGACAGAACATCTTACTTGATCGACAAAGATATATTATAATCACCCTATATTTAGGCTTAGTTGTACCAGAATACTATATCAACAAGAGGGCCAAAATGGCCCTATATCGCTCACCTGTATATCAATTGCCAATTTAACAAGGGGTCATGACTTTAACATAATTCATAGAGGTCCATTATATAAGCCTATGGGAAATCAAGTGACTCCCCCCCCCATCCGGGAAGGTTTTTTTTCAACCGGGGGTCATGATTCGAACAATCTTGGTAAAGGTCCACAAGGCAATGCCACATGCTAAATATCTAAGCTTTAGGCTTTGTGGTTTCAGAGGAGAAGAATTGTTAAGTTTTCCCTATTTGTTGCTATAGCAACCAGAGTTCTGCATGGAATTGAATTCTTTGAATAACTTTGATAGAGCTTCATGCAAGGAACATCCCTGCAAAGTTTCGTCAACATTGGCCCAGTGGTTTCAGAGGAGAAGTCGTTTGAAGGAAATGGTGGACGGACGGACGATGGACAGAGTGCGATCCTAACAGCTCAAACTGGCACTTTGTGCCAGGTGAGCTAAAAAGCAAGACAAATCAGACTATGATTAAATCATAATGATAATGATACATGTACTACAGATCTGGCTACCTAGCCACTTCCTTTCTGAAAAGCAGACAGAGATCAGCTAAATCTTCTTTCACAGAATATAGATAAAATTCCACTTAACTCTGGTAGTGTCCTTTTAAAGAAACAACTTTGTTATAAATGTAATTCAAGAAACGGAGTTGCCTTGCACTAGTATTCAGCACGGACAGAAAAATTATGTTTATATTGTGACTTATTATATCAGGAACAGTGGGGACACAAAAGAATTTGGATGATTGTATGGTTTAAGAATCTGGAACAGTGAACCAGTATTTCGTAGTTTAAAATGGCTATATTACCGGTAAGAATGTTTTTTAAAAATGCAGTGTTTTGCAATATGAATTCACAACAACAGGATGTTTTGACATTGCAAATATTATGCACCACTAACGGGTGAAAGTAATTACTGTAGAAGAATAAGCATTGACTCTCAGACATTATTATGAACAACCTCTCTCATCTGAAAAGAAAATGTGTTGAATAGTGCAAACAACAAAAAGTAAGAAATCTTCAAATGGCAAGACCGCCCTATATTGCTCATCCGAGAGCTACTTATTACCCAATATGACCAAAATTCAACCCCAAAACATGTATCATAAACACAAACATTCTGTTTGGCCTAGACAAGACAAACATTCTGACCAATTTACATGAGGATTGGCTATAACGTGTAACTTTTGAGTATCAACATGGTTTTCCTTGGAATTGACCCGGTGACCTAGTTTTTAATCACAGGTGATCCACACAAACACTCTAAGCAAGTTTCACGAGTATTGAATGTGGGCTCTAGACTGTTAACATGGTTTTAATCTGATTTTCTCTAGTGACCTAGTTTTTGACCCAAAGTAACCAAGTTTGTAACTTGACCAGACCTAGAAATCACAAATATTTGGACAAGCATTTTGACCAATTTTTATAAAGATTGGATATATAATGTGGCCTCTAGAGTGTTAACAAGGTTTTCCTTTGCTCTGATTGTGACCTAGTTTTTTTACCCCAGATGACCAAGATTCCAACTTGATTTAGAAATCATCGAGAGGAACATTCTGACCAATTTTCATGAAGATTGGATATTGTGGCCTCTAGAGTATTAACAAGGCTTTTCTTTGATTTGACCATGTGATCCCTATTGACTAAGGTCTGAACTTGACCTAGAAATCATTGACACAAACATTCTGACCAATATTAATAATTAATTGGTAATAAATGTGGCCTCTAGTGTTGACAAGGTTTTTCTTTGATTTGACTATGTGACCTAGTTTTGAACCCCATGTGACCCAGATTCGAACTTTGACTAGAAATCATAGAGAAAAAAAAAACATTCTGACCAATTTCCATGATGATTGGGTTGTAAATGTCACATCTATGGAACACACAAGGTTTTTCCATGATTTGACCAGGTGACCTAGTTTTTAACCAAAGGTAACCCATATTCGAACTCAACCTAGATTTTATAAATATAGCCATTCTGGCCAAATACGATGAAGTTCCAGTTAAAATGCAGAATGCATTGCATACACAAGGTTTTTCTATGATTTGACGGGGCAACCTAGTTTTTGACCTGAGATGACCCATATTGAAAATCTACTTTGTGTGGACAGAGGACAGACAGACAGCAGGTGATCAAAATAGCTCACCTTGAGCACTATGTGTTTAGGTGAGCCAATAAAAACTGCTGCAGACAAAGTAGGTGAAAAATTAGCATCAAATGTTGTACATGAAATGACAAAAGTGGCCCATGGCCCCAAAGGGTGAGCGATTAATATTACCAAAACAGAAATCAGATAGGGCGGAGAAAAACAGTCCCAAAAAGCATTAGGCGATGTGTTGTCAGTGTAATAATCTAGTTCAATGAATACGTCTTTGTACGAGAAGTGATATTCACAACTAATAGGATGCCCCGTGTGATCTTATACCAAATCAAATTAAATCAAACTGTGAAAGAGAACACGATAGTGTTATTGGTGTAGAGCTGAACTCTGTCAGACATATCATGATCATAAATTATCTAAAGTTTTGAAAAATGAGGAATAAAAGTACTTAGTAACCACAAAAATTGTGTTTTTACAAACTTCACTATTTCTATAATTTACTGGTAAGGAATTTGTAATCCTTAAAAACACAATCACAATGAAAATAGGCATGACGATTGATATTTGAAGTAAAACTTGTGTAGATAAGGCGAAATCATTTATGAGATCCTCCTAATCTGATCAGATTGTTCACTCTTTCCTTTACATGTACTTTTAATCCCCTATAAGTTTACATAAATGAACTAGTGACTACAAGAAACATCGTAATCCAGTTGCACTGGTATCAAATCTTGACATATCACATGAAACAGTCATTCCAGTCATATATGATCTTCAGTGTTGTACTTCATAAGAAATTCAAAGTCCTTGTAGCTTACTCTGCCATCACCATCTTGGTCTATCTCTCTGAAAGCAGAATACAGACAAAATCAAAGCACTGACATTCTATGTTCCGAAAATTATCTTTTCTTTCCGTTAGACTAAAAATTCTGAAGAATTACTTTAAAAAAACTCTTTCAAGGCTACTAGACGATAGAGAATTCAGCTAAGCAAGACAAAAATGTTGAAAAAGAGGCATAATTATGTTGATCAAAAGAAACTATTTACACATCCAAAGAAAAATAAGACAAGTGGGCTCTCTAACAAGTGTTGTAGAAACTGAGGATGATGACAATGTAGACACAGAGGAACAGCAGAGGTTGTCTGAACTCCAGCTTAAATCTATAACATTTATTGAATTACTTATTGCTCTTAATGCTTTTCGCTATAAACTTGGAAAAATTCCTGTTTCTACTTGCATTCTAAATCTTATGAATGAATTTGTTAATCTACTTTAAGGCAGTAATTTGTCCATGCCACTTTAAGTTCTTATACATAAAAAGTCACCGCTATTTAGTATATACTGTTGCAAAGTCATGCAAAATCTCAGTTTCATGTAAAACAATCCACATATGAAAGAATTTAGTTTGTATCTGAATATTTGCAAATGTACATAAATATTCTTCCAGCTTTCATACTATCTTCTTTCATTAAAACAGGCAACAGTTGAGTTTTGCTTCTCAATGTTTTACAATCACCAGTACAATAACTCAGAGATGTGACAATTCATTCAAAATAACATAAAATGACTTGCTTCTTGCATATGGCACATTGCATCATCCTGATAAACGCTCATGCAAACTTTTATGTATCAAGAATGTTCAAATACCTAAGGAGGGAAATGGTTTTGTGTGGTTTTTACTGTATCACACACTCTATTATCTTACAGAAAGAATCTGTGGCCATAGCTCTGGTATCTCTGATGGGATCAGAAAAACATGCAAGCAATAAACATTTCTATCAATTATTAAAATCATTCAAACGATGTCTGAAATATGACTTTTGATTGGCAGATGGAAACTAAGACAGACAGATGGACAGACAGTCAGACATGCAGACAATGCTAAAGCTATATATCTTTGCTTCTGGAGTGGGATAATAATCACACCAACCGTAATTTCAAGTTATAGAGCAAATACTTGCTGCCTGGCAAAAAAAGCTTTAAAAGCCCTTTAGTCATAAAAAAAATCTCATAGATGAAACTGAAAAGAATAAAAGAACATAAACAGCAAAGGTCTTACTTTTATATCCAAACTTAGTAGAAGAACTGACAGTAAAGTTCTTTGTCAAAAAATTTGGACGTTCTGATTTTTCACAGCATTACCTGAACGCTGAATGCACAGTCAGTGCTGGCACATGTGGGGCTACTTTATTAAACACCTTCTTCACATCCTCTACAGTAAGAAAACCTCGACCTTTAAAAGAAAACATATAGAATTTTAGTATCTAGTAGGCAAAAACTGGAAATCTCATGTTGGTTTTGCTTATTTCATAGAAATTTTTTGTGAGTTTGTATTACTTGGGTCCTTGTCTACAAAATTCATACTAATGTCAAAATAATGTTAAGCCACAGAATCTAAAACGAGTGGAAAATAAGTAAACTCTCAGAACTTCATTTTTCTTCAGAAAAAAAAGATTATTCAAATGCAGAATATCAACAATATGATCAGTCATTATCATCCTGCTATACATGTATTTCTAAAATGGACATGTCCACCTTTCACACTGGACATTATCAAAAGTTGTTATAAGGGGTGTTCACTGAACATTTACTGACTGAATAGTGAACAGTGGAGATCATGAGCAGATTGCACATCCATGCAGTCTGATCATGATCTGTACAAAATGCTATTCAGTTAGTAAATTTTGAGTACTGGTAAGCACCCCTATGATATATTATTTGTATTGTCTAAACTGAAAGATGAAAAATGGTCAATTGACCTGCAGTGGTTAAAAAACAACCACAAAGTTTCCCAAACCAAAAACATACAGATCAGTATATTCATCCACACAGCCTGATCTGGACTGCTTACCTATGTAAGGAAAATTTGTCACACTAAATAAGTAATGAACTTTACCAGTTTTTTTTAGTGATCTTAACATTTCACTCTGCTGATACCAAGTGATTCTGAGCTTGTAACAATAGCAGAATCTAGCACATCTACTCTACACCATTTTACTCAGCATGGTGATTGGTAAAATACTTCTTTACAGCTAACGTAAAATACTTCTTTACAAAGGTAATTTTTTTTAGTAAACTAATATCTTCAGAACCAACTTACACTGTACATCAAAAGCCATGAATGTGTGTCTGATTTCTTCATCTTCATCTATTGATGCCAACTTCTCCTTCATACATGAGACAAAGCTTTCAAGAGACATGCCTAAAACATATTATGGTAGCAACATTATGAGTACCTTCCCATATAAGACAACAAAACCTGCTTTAACTGATCAATTGCACTTTATTTAAAAATATACTGTCCACTGAAATATATCAGTTCAGTAAGTCCTTAGAAATTACCTGGAACTATTTCTTAAAAGAACAAGAAATTCCAGTTGGAATGTTTAGATGTTAATTAATTCATAATTTATATACAAATAAAATTACACTGAAGTTTCTTTTGACGTCTGAACAGATACTATTATAGAGGTTAAATGATACCATTTTTATTAAATCTTCAGAAAAAAAGCATTTTTAATGTATTATGACAGAAACAAACCTTTGGTCTGATCAATGTCTTCTCCATGGGTCTGTAGTATGTGGTTGACTTCAAACTGAAAAAATAAGTTTGCACCATCTTTTAAGAGTCGTATAGAGAAGTCACTTAGATACTGGTTACTTGTGCAACCTTTTATACGTTGTTGCAGTGACCAAGTGGATAAACTGATTCTTACTTTGCATTGCTAGGCAAAGTGGCTACTGAGGTACTTATATGAATCTTGGCATCTGCCAAAATGGCTCAAGTGAGCTAAAAACTTACCTTTGTAGGCTTGTATCCCAGCAGTTCAACCATAGCCACCTTCAGGTCTGTTCTAGACAAATATCCTTTTCTTTCTTTATCTGCCTCATGGAAAATCTGAAGTAATAACCAACATACATTTTTAATAACCATCTGAATAATATAACATGTGACCTGTGTTTCAATACTATATGTGCATTAGAACTGGAGATACAATGTAGCAATGAACTTGCACAACTTTAACTAGGATTTTCTTAGTCTAACAAGAGAGTCATGATGGTCCTTTATCCCTCACCCGAGTTCCAGTGCAGCATCTTCACACATTCAACCCCACTACATTGTGATATTTGAAAAGACAATGTTCATTTTAACACACACTATCTAGCCACATAAGGAAATCAAGGTTTAAAATGAAACACCATCTCTTGAACAAATTTGGTCCATGGTTGATGTTACATGTATAAAGGACTATTGCCAAGATTGGCCAAGAACTAATTTCACAGTCAGACTAATGATAACTGAGCAAAATATTTTTTCAACTTCAATATAGATCTATATAGCCATCTGTGGTAAGGAGCTATAGATGTCTTTTGGCATCCATGCTTTTGATGAACAGTTCTTTTTGAAGCTAGGTGACGTATCAAATTACTCCTGTGAAATTATTGCAAAATCTGATTGATAGATTCACAGTTTTTTTAATACAGCCAAATTGGAAAAACTATCACTGTCTACTTGCAGCCAAATATTTTTGGCAGAGTGTCAGCTGAAGTTTGGGGAAATTAAACAAAATGAAGAAAAAAGAAATATCTTTCAGACCAGAGGTCCTTACCACAGGAAAAATACAAGTCATTTTTCTTTTAGATTATTATCCACTAATGAATGCATGTGTCTTTTGTTCTACCTCACCTACTTATCTCAACCCATGCAGTCATTTGCAGCCCCGTTTTTTTACAGCCCTTGATTTTAAAGTAATACAAGGGAGGAAAACATATTCCTTATTAAACATTTGATGTTGGATTAGCCAAATGGTTGTATATTCTCAACTAGATGCTAAAATAACCGCACTAATCACTATCCAAGATTCTATGTGGAATAAAACATGCCACAAAATTTCCCCTTTCAACCCGTCCGCGTCAAAATTTTCCCTGACTATAGGCACTGACCCCCTCCCCCAAAAAGTGAAAAAAAACCTGCATTTGTTACTAATAATAGTCCTACAATTTTTTTCACTGAACATGCTGAATGTCACAGTGAAATTGACCTTTGAGTTTGACCTGAAATTAACAACCATGACCAACAAGACTTCATACTGATGCTTCCCTAAAACTAAAAGTCTGATGAACAACATGGGGTTTAGGAGATGAAGAGCAGACAATATTTTTAACTCAGGCCCCTATGACAATGACTATATGACCCAAAATTGTAATATGCACAACTACACTTACTGAAAGTTTGATGTAAATCCAACACATGAATTGGGAGATGAAGAGCGGACAAGATTTTCAACTTTCACGCCCTGTGACCTTGGAACATACAGGGTCCATATATGTAATATATAGACCCTGGACTACATGACCCCAAATTTTAATATGCACAACTACACTTCACACTGATGCTACCCTGAACAGGCTGATGCAATTGTCCGATCGGGCTTCCAAAAATAAACTTTTTTAAAAATGAATAATTTCATACAATTTACTTCTATTAAAAGTTCAGATGTAGAGAATAAATTTAAAAGTGAATAAAAGTCATCTTGAGATTTTTTAACAAATTAAAATAAGTTTGAAATCACCGAAAAACACTTTTTTAAGATTTTAGTGCAAATCTTCATGAATGTTTCTGAAACAGCTAGGGAATGTTATTTGCTTGTAGGGTATGAAAACCCACATCCCAAATCCATCCAGCCTTTCTTGCGCCAGGCTTTTGGCCCTTCTACTTTCAGTTTCCATATACTTTTATATGTGATATCAAAAAAGGACCGGCGCAACAAACTATACCTTTGTGTATCTTATTTGGGTTTCTTTATAATTTGTGTGTATTTTCTACATTCTGAGCTGTTTTAGAACTTTCTGTCATAAGTTTAAAAGAAAATGCCAAAAATGTCTTTTTTTCACAATTGGACAAATTTTTGCAGGAAAACATGAATTCTGTCTTTGAAACTTTTTTTGATGTTTTTATCATGCACACTGTTCCCCTTTTCCAAGTGAAGAAAATCATTTTTAAAAAAGCTGATTTCGAAAGCCCGATTGGGCAATTGCACCAGCCTGCTGAAAGTTTGACGAAAATCCAACATGGGGTTTTGGAAAGAATTGCAGACAGACGGATCATCGGATGGATAAAGCGGCGACTACATGATCCCCTTTGGGGTGCATAAAAATGTGTATGATAGTGGCCTATGTACAATCCTATAACCAAAATACAAACTGAATGCAAAACTTTAACCAATATGTCTAAGTCCAACAAGAACTATGTAGTTTTGACCATCAATCCATTTCCCAATTGGTGGAGCAGGGAAGCCAGTGCAGTGCACTTTATCTAAAGAATAAGACTTTTGTCACTCACTTTAATGCATAAAGTTTCTTCCTCTTTTGTGACGTTTCTTCGAAATTGGCTATAACCTGCAGATCCCAAGGTAAACCCTGATCTCACACTCATGTCACATTCCTGGTGCCTACTTTCAGTCTTTCAATACACAACAGCAAACGGTGTCTGCACATGTCTCTCCTTTGGTGGAATTCCAGAATCGCGTGCATTGATTGGACAGGACGGTCACGTGACGCTGTCAGTTAGCCATTCGCGTGACAAATGTAAATTTCAATATGGCCGCTGGAGTTAGAAATTGATAATAAGTTTTGTAAATAAATTAACATTTCTCTTCATTCTAGGCAAAAAATGCCTACTCCAGGTGGACGTAACACAAGACTGAGTTCTAGGTCTAAACGGAGACAACCTTCTGCGAAGAAAGGATCACGCAATGCCTTGAATTTAGGTAGGAAGTTTGCTAATTTTATGTCGGCAGTTCTTGGCCTCGAGCAAGGGAAAGATCAATAAACTTAAAATGTTCCAAGAAGTTACCCACAGGGAAACTTTTTTCTACCACATTTCCCGTAATGAAAAAAGTATCTGGCTTTATTTCTGGCTGATAATTTTTCTCACGTGATGGCAATTTCGACTTGAACTGATGTCAACAAAGAATCAACAGTAGGTCAACAAGGGAGGTAACTCCTGAATAAACACAAAGCAAATCAATTTTATTGGATAGCTAAAGTAATGTTTAGGTACAGTTTCATGACATTTTGGACTTGTTGACCTTGTTTACTGAACCTATCAGACTGTACGATGAAATTACCCGATCGGCTTTCGAAAATCTTTTTTTTTTTTATGAGTCAATTTTAACATTTCACTAACACTGTATGTAAACATTACGTATGCACAGAGCATGCGCGGGGGTTTAACCCAACCCATATATTCAAATTTATTTGTTATGTTTTTTAATCAGTCATGAATACGTTTTTGAACCTGCTCTCACAGGGCATGCGCAGGTATGTAATAATAGAGGTGCGAGTGAGTAAGACAAGATTAATAAATTTAATCCCACCCTGTTATCACTTTAATTCTCGGCTTTGCCATGACATCATACTGACCAGTTGACCAATCAGATTATAAGGTTACGTTCATTTCTTCATTCGGTAAAAGATGAAAACTCGGTATGCAAGTTTAAATTTATTTTAAACGGAGCAAAAAGCTTATATCAACATAGAAATATTGTAAAAACAATCTGATAGTTTCAAGGTAATGGAAGATCGTCGCCTTCTTTCATTTCTAATCTTGGTTATTGTATTATTTAAAGTTAAAGGTGCATAGAGACCAGTGATGACAGCCAAGGAATCACCTTTCCCGAATGTAAATAATTTATCAGTACCGGGATGTGCGAAGCCGAGAATTCGTAACAACTACTTTCGGTTTCAGAGAAACTGTCAAGGATCAATTATAAATCAATACAGGTTGATAATAGTTTATAGTATTATTCAAAATAGTATCATTTGTAGCGGGTAACATCTGAAGCATTGTTTTATTGCTAAATGTATTATTCATTGGATGTAGACTATATGAATTTGGAATAAAATAAGTAGTGTTAAATCTGTAGCGTGATGGCGTGGCGCCGCGCCCTGCCGCCTTTTCGTGCCGCCACTCTGCCCTTCTCAACATCCATTTTGCCCTAAAGTCATGATATTTTATGTTCTTTATCATCACCATTCAGCCCTAACCTTAATCTGACGCGTGCTCAGCATTAGATTGCCGATTACATAAACGCCCGAGGTGATCAAAAGACACCGCATGTACACCTGTTATTTTCCGATAATCACGTGTCGTTACTGCACATGTACGTGACGTCAGAAATTAGTCGGCGTTTTCTTTGATATTTGTACAAAGTTATCAGGGTCGTGGTTTAATCCGTGGCAATCATGGTGTTTAGAATAAATCATCGCGAATTATATTTATAATCGATCAATTATTAATTTTTTTTAATGTCCCAGTTATTCACACATTTATTTGGGGTGGATTTCAATAATATTTGCGAGTACTTTAAACAAAAGAAAAAGTTACGGACCGGCAGAGATCAAAATGCGTTTGAACACGATTGATAATTAAGATGTAAGGGTAAGTGGAATCTAAATAAAATAGTTGTAAAATACAAAACGTTTGTCGATGAGAATTTAAAGAACGAACACTCAATTTTGTAAATTGTATCATTAAAAAAAGTGTCTGCAAAACGTAAACTAGCACAGCTTGAAAAAGAAAGAGAATTGTCAGATTTCTTTGTATTAAAAACTGTTAAAATTGCGAAAAATCGAAGAAATAGATACGAAAATCACGGACATGCGAGGTCGCGAAAACATGTGACAAACGGGGAACAACAGTTTTCTGGGGAAAAAAATGCAGGAAACAAACAGAAACACATTACATGCACACCTAGAGACTATGACATTAACTCTATGACCCGTGACTCGACCCTTAAAATCCTCACCTTAGCTCTTGAAAATTTGATTTTGTTCTAAGAAAAGTTAGGCTGAAGGGTCAATGACCATTCAGTTTCAAAGCCTACTGAACTAAACATCCTGTCTCTAGGAATTCATCAGAAAACCTCTGAAATAACTAATAGCCAGGAGCTTCTAAGCATTTCCCAAGACCTTACTGGGAGTCTTTGTGGCCCCAAGCTTCAGTTTCAGGATTTTCCATTTTTCAAACTTTCACCCCTGTAATTAGTGGCACTGTTTCCCCATTGTTTTACATGTTATTTTATGATATTAGTAAAGTGTAGATACAATATAGTGCTTTAATAATGTCTTTTGTTACTCTTGTTAGGAAAATGCCTTAAAGGCTAATGTTACAGTAGTAAGTTAGCACACATTATGAATCGCAACAATTAACGGAAATGCCCTTCACTGAAAGAAAATCACGCACTGTCTCCCTGCCCTTTTCTGACAGCCCCATGCCCTTTTTTCATCCTGGATATAACACTAATAAGGGAACACTAATTTTTGATGGGGAATCAAACTCTGATCTCCTGTGTGGCAAGCTTGGAACCATAGCACTGCGGTATCAAGGTTTTGTGATATGTGGAGTATAAATTCGTAGTTCAGCGAAACAGTCGTTTGTTTCGGAATGACAGCACAATTTTATGTAAACGAACGAATTTAACTTCCCAGACACTTTAAATAAGAATTGGACACATCATAAACTGAAGAAGGTCTTGATTAGACCGAGACCGGTCCATCTTTATTAAATTTATCTTAACCTTTCCTGGTGTTCGTCGTTTAGTTTCCTCTCCCACATTTGTATTTTGACATCATAAACTTGGTAGTCTCGTAAAGAATATTCAAATATCTGTTAGAGAAAAATTGTCTGCAAGTTCCAAAAAATTTCAAAGTCGGTTTAAAAGGCTATCTTCAGCTGCTCCTAGGCGACAGAATCTCAGTTGCTCCGATGAATGCTCTCGTAAACTTTTAATCATCGGTCAATTTTTATCATATTTTCTTTTATTTTATTTATCATTCAATATTCAATTGAAAACCATCAAGTTTTCTTACATGGAAGAAAACTGTTAAATGTGGCAAGCTTTGCAAACGGACATGTGTCGATTTCCACTGCGCAACAGCGCGCTTACCGTGATTCTTATATGGTTGTTCATTTGCATAATTTATTCATAAATGCAGGAGCATACAACTTTGTTAGTGCATTTTAACATTCTGTTACAAAGTTCAGCCATACTGGTTTCCAAGTATAAGTTTCCGGACCAAATCGCACATTTTTCACTGATAATATATGAATAAAACACAATATCCGCCTAGATGTCTTAGCCAGGCTGGTGACATTGCCTGAATGGGCTTAGAAGCCCAATCAAGATAGGGCTTAAATATATCAATTCTCGGCTTTGCCGTGACGTCATACTGACCAGTTAACCAATCGATTATTAGGTAGCATTCATTTCTTCATTTGATGAAAGGTGAAAACTCGGTCTTTACTGCCAGTTTAAATTTGTTTTAAGTGAAACAAATAGCTTAAAGTTGACAACATAGAATTGTTATTAAAAAATCTGATAGCTTTAAGGTAATTGAATATTTTCGTCTTCTTTCATTTCTAATCTTGGTTATTATATATTAGAGACCAGGAATGACAGTCGAGGACTCGCCTTTCCCTGAATGTAAATAATTTTTCAGTACCCGGATCATATGATGATCGAAGCCAAGTATAGAAATTATCTTTTTTGTAAATATTTTGAAAAGTGTTTTATAGATATTTTCCGAAGACTTAGAATATATATGTTACATGCATCATTACATTATGTTAGAAGTCAATATTACCCAACTGTAATCAGCCACTTTTTGTGCCAGAATTCTAGCATATAAATTACTTTCACTTTCCATGTACTTTTAATGTAAAAAAGCACTTTTAAGCGAAAAAGTGTAAGTTTTGTTTGGATAAAAAGTAGATGTTTATAGCAAGGGAACAACAGTTGAAGATAGTTACGTAGGTCTTTCAAAGCAATTCATTGAATATTTCTTGCAATATAAATGTTAGTTTCTTTTCATAAATTTTAGTCTGATTGGGCAATGAAAGCTTGATTGAGCATCTAAGCCCAATCGGGCAATGTTACTAACCTGTTATTGGCCAGTTTACCAATCAGATTATGAGATCATGTTCATGGTGAAAACTCAGTCTTTACTGTTGACTCATATGCAAGTTTAGATCTATTTCAAACGAAACAAAAAGCTCGGTGTGTTTTACTGACTGGAAATTTAAAAACTATTTTTAACAATGTTTAACCAAAAAAAAACATTTTGACTTTGTTTTGGTCTTACTCAAAGGATCCTGTAACTTTATGTGCTTATTAGTTATGATCAGTGAAAGACCCCTATTGATTAAGTGTCGGTAGGTCAAAAGTCAAGGTCACAGGGACCTTTAGTAAAAAAACTGAAGAATGGTTGGTCATGACCACTTTTAAGAGTGGGAAACTCCTAATTCGTCCCCTATAGATTATAGTTGGACCTTTATTTAAAAAATGGTTTCCGATCAATTACTGCGGAACCATTGGTCCTAGGATGATAAGTCTTGGTAGGCTTATTGGTCATGATCAGTGGAAGACCCCTAATGGCCCTATTGATGGTGAGGTCAATGCCAAGGTTGAAGGGACTTTTAATAAAAAAATGTTTCCAATAAATAACTTAGTTTGAAGTCAGTGGGTCAAAGGTCAAGGTCACTTAGAGAGAGAGGGCAAAAAAAGAATGAAGCAAGTCCAGCAATGAGCATTGAACAACTATACATATTCCTTCCCTTTTTCTTAATTATCTCCCTTAATGAAATTGTCTCTTTTATTAATTATTTCATCATGTTTGTGCAATGATTTTGCTTCCATTCTTAAGGTGGGGTGCTTTGGGGAACATCCACTATTTCCAACAGTACTCTTGATCTATAGTAATATTCAAAACAGAGTCACATAGGTCACCCAGACATACACAGTCAAATGAAATGTTAAGCTCGATGATCTCTAGCTAGTTATTTAATTAAGCCTGCAAATGTAGAATGGGGCCAAATAATGTTCAGTATAAGAATGAAAATTGGCCAGAACGTTTATCATGATTGTCCCTTGGTTTGCCACAATATTTATCAAAATTGGTTGGAAATATTTACCTTGTGACTCAAGGTCAAGTGGCTTTCTGGGTCTCATTGTAATCTTTTTTTTTTAGCTCATCTGGCTTTGCCAGGGTGAACTTTTCAAACGGATGATTGTCTGTTGTCCGTCAATATTTTTATTCAAACAAAATCTCCTCTGAAACCACTGAGCCAATGTTGATGAAGCTATGCAGGGATGTTCCTTGCATGAAGCTCTACCAAAATTGTTCAAAGAATTACATTCCATGCAGAGCTCTGGTTGCTATGGCAAAACATAGAAACACTTTAAAAATATTTTCCTGAAACCACAAGGCCTAGAGCTAAGATATGTAGCACATACTAGCATTGTCTAGTGAATCACTACCAAGATTGTTCAAATTATGACCCCCAGGTCAGAATTGACCCCATGCAGGTGGACACTTAGTTTTACATAATCTTATATAGGAAACACTTTAAAAATCTTCTTCTCTGAAACCACAAGGCCTAGAGCTTAGGTATTTGGCATGTAGCATTGTCTAGTAGACCTCTACCAAGATTGTTCAAATTATGAGCCCCGGGTCAAAATTGACCCTGTCCGGGGGGGGGGGGTCACTTGGTTTTACATAGGCTTTAATATATTGGAAAAAACTTTAAAGATTTTCTCTGAAACCATAAGGCCTAGAGCTGAGATATTTGGCATGTAGCATAACCTACTTATCTCCACCAAGTTTGTTCAAATCATGATCACTGGGTCAAAACTGATCCAGCCCGGGGGGCGGGGGTCTTTATTTTCATACGAAAAACTTGTAAACGTCTTCTTCTCTGAAACCACAAGGCCTAGAACTTAGATATTTAGCATGTAGCATTGCCTTGTGGACCTTTACCAAGATTGTACAAATTATAACCCCCAATTGAAAGTTAACCCATCCAGGGAGGGGAGCAATTGATTTCGCATAGGCTGACATTGTGGACCTCTATGTATTATGTTAAAGTCATGTCCCCTTGTATTATTGGCAATTGATATACAGGTGAGCAATATAGGGCTATCTTGGCCCTCTTGTTTCACATCCTATGTGTTAAATCAATCTATGCCAGGTGCAATTGATGTTGTTTACTTTGAATGTCCATCAAAGAAAAAATATCTGATAAAGGTCATAAAATATTTTACAAATTTGAACTAGATCTATAAAAATATAAATATTGAAAAACACATGATTTAGAGTATCTTCTGTTCAGATTACCGTATTGGTTTTTACAAACTGTTATGTATGATACGCTTTTTGTTACTTTCAGCCAATACAGAGTCCAACGATGAAGCCGCATCGACATCTGGAGAGACTGGGATACGTGTACAGCAATATAATCTACGCAGGAGACCTGGAGACTCCAGCAATACTGTTGTCCCAGCCAAACGCAAGAAAAAGGCACGGCAAAATACACCCATTATTAAAGGTATGGAAAATGTCTTAAATGGTAGATTGTCTTGCAAAAGAATAGCTTTGTGTATACTGCTGTACCCTTTTCTCATTCCATCTATAAAGCAAGAAAAAATATGTTTTTGTGTGTATGTCTAAATAGAAAATACAATGCACTTCAGCATCAAATGTATCGATTATTTAGATAGAACAATCCATCATTAGCAATTGATATGTGACATTCATAAAGGGAGCATATCAACACAACAGATATATCCATTGGGAATAGAAGAACAAACCTACATAATATAATATTGCACCTATTTAGATCTGTAAATCATGAGATAGTGAGTATCAGAGATATATATGCCTCTTCGGACTTCCATAACAGTTTTTCCAGACAGATATCCATTAGCTGAAACAAGTCACTAATTCTTGACAAATTTATAGAATAAAGACATATAAATCTGTAGGAGACTGATTTGCTTACATTGATGTGTCTGTTGATGGCTTTTGTCGTAGTAGTAAAACAAGTTTTTAGTCTTATTTTGCTAGATTTCTGAAATGGAC
The DNA here is from genome assembly GCA_022818135.1 of Saxidomus purpurata. NCBI lineage: Eukaryota > Metazoa > Mollusca > Bivalvia > Venerida > Veneridae > Saxidomus > Saxidomus purpurata. The sequence continues at coordinate 23,949 of JAFMSR010002299.1, forward strand.
TTGTCCATTTTTCAGTTAGGACAATACCATTTATTACAATACAAAGTTTATTTATTGTCGGTATGTCATATAGTAACACAGAAAACATAAACTTTGTATAGCTTAACCGACCTATTAGTCAATGGAGTACACACTCAAATTTTACTGACTAGATAGCAAACAGTGTTGATCATGATCAGACATCATGGGTTATCATCTGCACTGATTTCCAAAGCAGAACAACTTTCCACCAGCTGGGTAAAAGTGAAAACTTACATGGTCCGACTTCACTGATGTTTTTCTCTTCTATTTTTCAGGAGAAGCAGTTGGTGGGAAATACCTACAACAAGATCTACCAGATGAGGTTCTGCTGAAGATCTTCAGTTACCTGTTAGAGTTTGATTTATGCAGGGCCTCACAAGTGTGTAAACGCTTTAGAACCATAGGAAATGATGCTGAACTTTGGTGAGTCTGTGTGAAAGGACTTGCAATCAGAATATAAAGATAATGTATTGAGGTTAAGCTGATCTTGCTTCAGAGAAAAACATTGACAATAACTGTTGAGCTGAACATCATCTTTGTGTGTGCTTCAAGGAGTATCACTTCTGAAAACACTAAAAATGGTTTGATCTACCGTCTGAAATCTCTTTTTAAACAACTTTTAAATATCTAAATGAAATCGTAAGTATTTTTTAAAAGATCAGTTGCATGACTAAAATGGATATGCTTATACTAATCATCAGTTATTACTATAAGCTAAAAAATAAGGCTTGTCTTATAAATACCAAAAGTCTCATAAAAAAGTTTTCAGATTTTTTGTTTCTTTGAAGAGACTTATAGAAGTACAATTATTTTTTCAGGAAGAAACTATACCAGGAGTTGTTTGAGTATGACATACCCTTGTTCCACCCAGAACCAAAAGTATTCACATTTACAGAAAAAGAAAGCAAAGAGTTTGAAAATCAGTGGAAAGAAAGTTTCAGGCAGCTGGTATGTACATCCAATAAGTTTGAAACTGACATCTGGCTGCGGCAAGCTGATTAAAAAATTGTTGTTTAATAGGATAAAGTTTGGAAGTACTTGCATTAAAGTTGATACATAATCAAGAACAA